>PVJO010015525.1:0-44675 GCA_004026905.1 Hystrix cristata
TGCTAGCGGCTTTTGGTGTTGGGGCAAGGCAGGCAAGACGGAGCAGAGGTCAAACTAAGTTGGCAGGAGGGCAAAGAGCCAAGTTCAAACTGGCAGGAAACTGAGTCCAAGCCAGTGGGAGACATACAGTGTGTCTCCAAGTGAACAAATTGGGTTTCAACCCCACAGCCAGTGATCATGCTGAACTTCAATGGAATTGGTGAATCCTTGCTATTGAACCCAGCTGGGAACACTCACTACCCTGCCATAAATCTACTGCTGGGATTAATCAACGAGGACCTGGGCCTGTCTACTCTGTCTACCAGTGACAGCAGAGACACACCTGGAAGCAGACTTTTTTTCCTTTTCTTCTTCTTTTTTTTTTAATATTATTTTCCCTCTGTGCTCTTCTTTTTCTTGTTTTTTTGCTGTTATTCTTTTGTTCTGTCCTTGTTTTTACTTCTTCCTTCTCTCTTCCCTCCTGTTTTCTTTACTAGTTCCCCAAAGTTTGTATAATTTCCCACTGGCTTCCAACCTTGCTTCTCATCTCTTTCTCTTCTTCTATTTCTCTATTCTTTCCTCCTAATCTCTTTTGACTTTTCTCCCCTGAGTGTAAAATCACCGTATTGAGGGCATATTTACTGCATACAAGTTTCTGGTTTATTTTGGATATTGTTATATAACCACAAACCTAGTTCATATGGTTAAAGGTGGCAGGTCAATAGTTATGACATTTTGTCATTTTCTAGACTGTTTGATGCTATTGTTGTTGCTGATTGTACTACTTTAGCCAAGGTGATAGAATTTTTCTACTCAATTCTTCCTTGCATGCCAAGACTGAGATTGGCAGAGGGTCACAAATAACACTATAGCCCATGGCAAAGAACTAGGGGCTAGCCAAATAGACAGCAACTTCTCAGCCCCAATAAATTGAAGAGGCAAGATCTTCCAACAGACTCATAATACAAAAACAAGTTACACCTGTAAGACATCTCTGAGGAAGTAGTCATTTCCAAAGGGTTCTCAAAACTAATAAAAATGCTACCTGTCACAGGCAGCTTTCACAGGCACATAAGCATCAACCCAGCAACTAAACTAAAGAAGAAAAAATAGAAAATGAGAAGACACACAAATAATATGCAACCCCATACCTCCAGCTCACCAAAAGCAAACCCAGGGGTGATGAAGTTTAACAACCTGAAAGCTTCCTACCCAGAGTCTTGGAAGCAGTAACAGCAGAAGTAACAAAGCAGGTGAATGAGGCTCTAGAAAACATCAAAACAGAAATCACTTCCAGAATGAAAAACATGATTAGTGATGCTAGTGCAGATACAGATAAAAAACTAGAGGAGCTTAGGAAAATGAGGTAAACCATAAATGCCCAACAGAGGTAAGAAATGGAATCCATGAAATAGATTTAAACAGATGTCCAAGAGGTTAAAAAGTCCATTGAAAGTATCAGCAGTAGAATGAAACAATGTGAAGAGAGCATCTCAGATATAGAAGACAAGATTGTGATTAATGATCGAGAAAAGAAAGAGTTCTTCAAAATGGTAAGGGACCATGAAAAATCAATACAACAGCTGCTAGATGACACAAAGAAAAATAACATAAGATTGATAGGAGTCAGTGAAAAAGCAGGAGATAGCACAAATCACATAAGAAACCTGTTCACAGAAGTAATGGCAGAAAACTTCCCAAGTATGGAAAAAGAACTGGACATACAGATAAGTGAGGCATACAGAACTCCAATTAGCCATGATCAACAAAAGTCTACCCCAAGGCATATAATAGTCAAGATTCCAGAAATTCAACACAAGAACAGAATATTGAAAGCTGTTAGAGAAAAGAAAAAAATATCCTATGAAGGGAAGCTCATCAGAATCACAGCAGACTTCTCAACACAAACCCCAAGTCAAGGAGAGCTTGGAGTGAAGTATTTCAAACCCTAAAAGACAAAAACCTTCAGCCTGGATTGATGTACCCAGCAAAACTATCTTCCAAAATTGATGGAGAAGCAAGATACTTCCATGCCAAAGAACACCTGAAGAGATTCATGACAACCAAACCAGCACTCCAAAATATTCTGAAGGACATTCTGGAAAGAGAAAATGAGGACTACAACTCCAGGAATTGCAACAGAATGAATCTTACAGGCAAGGCAAGTAACTAAGCAGAAGGGAAAAATAGGGAGCCAACAACAGATAAATAACCTGACAAGAATAAGTCAACATATGTCAGTTATAACCATCAATGTAAATTGTCTCAACTCACCAATCAAAAGAAGCAGACTGGCAGAATGGGTCAAGAAGCAAGACCCAGCAATATGCTGCATACAAGAAACACATTTAATTCAAAAAGAAATTCAGAGATTGAAAGTCAAAGGATAGAAAACAGTACTTCATGTGACAAGAACCCGGAAAAAAGCAGGGGTAGTCATTCTATTTACAGACAGAGTAGATTTCAAGCCAAGACTCAGTAAGAAAGACAAAGAATGTCACTACATCCTTGTAAAGGGAACAATCCAAGAAGAAGAGATGACAATCATAAATATATATGCACCAAATACCAGTGCACCTAACTACATACAACAAATATTGATGGACATAGAAAACCAAGTAAGCACCAATACGATTGTAATGGGGGACTTCAATACCCCACTATCACAAATAGACAGATTAGCTAAACAAAAAGTCAACAGGGAAATATCAGAACTAAACCAAGCTCTTGAACAAATGGACCTAGTAGATGTATACAGATATGGGGTGGAATGTGTATTCCACCCCACAACATCAGCATACACATTCTTCTCAGCTGCACAATGGGACTTTCTCCAAAACAGACAACATACTAGCTCATAGAACATGCTTAAGTAAATGTAAAGGAATCAAAATTATCCCATGCATACTATCAGACCATAGTGCATTGAAACTGGAAATAAAAGGCAAAAGGAACCACAAAAACTTCATAAACACATGGAAATTAAATAGAACCCTCCTGAACAATCAGTGTGTCATAGATGAAATTAAAGAAGAAATTAGACAGTTTCTACAGTTGAACAATAATGCCAATACAACCTTCCAAAATTTATGGGACACAATGAAGGCAGTCCTATGAGGGAAATTTATAGCACTGAACTCCCACTTCAGAAAAACAGAGTGAGCTCAAATAACCTTATGTTGAACCTCAAGCTTCTAGAAAAAGAAGAGCAAGTCAAACCCAAAGCTCGAAGGAGAGAGAACATTATAAAGATGAGAGCTGAAATTAACGCAATTGAAACTAAGAAAAAAATACAAAGAATAAATGAGTCAAAGAATTGGTTCTTTGAAAACTTAACTAAAGCTGACAAACCGTTAGCTAACCTTATAAAAAAAAAAGGAAAGAAAAGACTCAAATTCATACAATTAGAAATGAAAAGGGTGAAATCGCAACAGATCTTGCAGAAATCCAGAAGATCATCAATACCTACTTTGAGAACCTGAATTCTAACAAGACTGAAAACACAGAAGAAATAGACAGATTCCTAGGTACATATGAATTACCAAAACTGGATCAAGAAGATATAAAAACTCTAAATAACCCAATATCAGCCCCTGAAATTGAAGAAGTAATTAAAAACCTACCAACAAAGAAAAGCCTAGGTCCTGACAGATTCACTGCTGAGTTCTACAAAAAATTTAGAGATGATTTAATGGCACTAATTCTCAAACTCTTTAACGAAATTGAAACAGAATGAATACTCCTGAATTCATTCCTGGAAGCAAGCACTACCCTGATACCAAAGCCACAGAAGGCTCCAACGAAAAAAAGAGAACTACCTCATTAAGGAACATAGAATTTCATTAAGGAATATAGATGCAAAAATCCTGAATAAGATACTGGCAAATGGAATGCAACAAATTATCAAGAGGGTTACACACTATTACCAAGTAGGATTCATTCCAGGGATGCAGGGATGGTTCAATATATGCAAATCAGTAAATGTGATACACCATATTAACAGATCCAAGGATAAAAACCATATGATCATCTCAATAGATGCAGAAAAGGCATTTGACAACGTCCAACACCCATTCATGATAAAAGCCCTGCAGAAAATTGGAATAGATGGTCTTTATCTCAATCTGATAAAAGCCATCTATGACAAACCAACAGCCAACATCATATTAAATGGTCAAAAACTAAAAGCTTTCACTTTAAAATCCAGAACAAGACAAGGATATCTGCTCTCACCACTCTTATTCAATATAGCTCTGGGAACATTAGCCAGAGCAATTAGACAAGAGAAAGAAATAAAAGGAATAAGGATAGGAAAAGAAGAAGTTAAATTATCATTGTTTGCTGATGACATGATACTGTATATAGAAGACCCCAAAAACTACCAAAAGACTTCTAGATTTAATAACCAAATTCAGCAGCATAGCTGGATACAAAGTCAACACTCAGAAATCAATAGCATTCCTGTACACAAACAACAGATTCACTGAGAGAGAAATTATTGAAACAACACCTTTCACAATAGCACCCAAAAAATGAAGCACCTAGGAATCAATCTAACAAAGGAAGTAAAAGATCTATACATCAAAAACTACAGTACTTTGAAAAAGGAGATTGAAGAAGGTATCAGAAAATGGAAAGATATCCCTTGCTCCTGGGTAAGAAAAACCAATATAGTGAAAATGGCCATACTCCCAAAATTGTTATACAGATTTAATGCAATCCCAATTAAAATACCAATAGCATACCTCACAGAATTAGAGAAAACCATCCTAAAACTCATTTAGAACCAAAAGAAACCTAAAATAGCAAAATTTATTCTGGGCAACAAAAGCAAAGCAGGGATCACCACAATCCCTGACTTAAAACTGTATTACAAAGCTACTGTAATAAAAACAGCATGGTACTGGCAAAAATCAGGCCCCAAGACCAATGGAACAGATTAGAAGATGAAGAAACATGTCCAAACACTCTCAGTCACCTTATCTTTGACAAAAGGGCCAAACAACATCACTGGAAGAAACATAGCCTCTTTCATAAATGATGCTGGAAAAACTGGCTCTCCACATGCTGAAGGTTAAAACTAGACCTATATCTTTCCCCATGCACTAAACTAAAATTAAAGTGGATCAAAGATCTAAATATTAAAACAGAAATACTGAATCTGTTGGAAGATAGAATAGGTAGAACTCTTGAAGACATAGGAGTAGGCAAGGACTTTATGAACAAATCCCCAGTTGCCCAGGAAATATCACAAAGAATCAACAACTGGGACCTGATCTTGTTAAAAAGCTTTTGCACAGCAAAAGAAACTACCAACAGAGCGAAGAGACACCCCACAGAGTGGGAAAATATTTTTGCCAGCTATTCCTCTGACAAAGGACTAACTTCTCAAATATATAAAGAACTCAAAAAAATCAGAACTCCCAAATTTAAAGACCCAATCCAAAAGTGGGCAACTGAATGAATAGACACTTCTCAGACGAAGAAGTAGAAACAGCAAATAAACATATGAAAAAATGTTCAGCATCACTGATCATTCAAGAGATGCGAATTAAAACAACCCTGAGATTCCACCTCACTCCACAAAGAATGGCTATTATCAACAAATCAGCCAATAACAAATGCTGGAGGGGCTGTGGAGAAAAAGGAACCCTTCTCCACTGTTGGTGGGAGTGTAGACTGGTGCAACCACTATGGAAATCAGTGTGGAGATTCCTCAGGGAACTACAACTAGAGGTTCCATTTGACCCAGCTATTCCCCTTCTTGGTTTCTTCCCAAATGAATTAAAAGCATTGAACCACAGTGACACATGCACACCCATGTTTATAGCAGCACAGTTTGTAATAGCTAAATCTTGGAGACAGCCCAAATGCCCATCAAATGAGGAATGGATAAAGAAAATGTGGGGTTTTTTTAATACAATGGTATACTACTCTGCTATAAAGAATGATAAGCTTGAGATATTTCTAGGTAAATGGATGCATCTTGAGACCATAATCTTAAGTGAAATAAATTGGACACACATGTTTAAATACCACATTGTTTCTCTGGTGTGAGAAAATGAAAGTGTAAATAAAGACTAAAATGTATTATATTGGGAAAGGGAAAAGAGTGTCCAAATGGGAAAAGGAACAATGGAGGGGGAGGGGGAAAGGAACAGAGGGACAAGAAAAATAAGAAATGGAAGGAAAAAATGGAAACAAAGCTTTTGTAAATAAGGAGGGTGAAGAGGGTGAAGGGAGAGGAGGGGAATGGGAAAAAAAGGAGCAACAAGATATATCATGTACAAGTACAAATCTCCTATGATGAATGTTATCACTATGTACATCTAAAATGTACCATTTTTTAAAAAAAGAATATGATGACTGTATTCTGCCCTGAGAAAGACATGAAGAGCCAGGGCTTCAATGCTGTAGTTTGGGTATGATTTTTTCCCTCCAAAATTCATGTTGAAATTTGTTTCTCAATGTAACAGTGTTGAGACGTGGTGAGATATTTAAGAGATATGTGATAGTAAGGGTTCTGCCTTTATGAAGGGCTTCATGTTTTTCTTACAGGAATGAATTAATTCTCATGAGCAGGAGTTAGTTATTACAAAGGTGTATTACTAGAATAGCAAGTTCAGCTTCCTCAGGCTTCTATTTCCATGTGACCCCTTCTACCTTTTCATCATGTTTTGACACAGTATGAGGTCCCAACCAGAAGCTTAGAGGATGCAGGCACGATACTCTTAAATTTCCCAACCTCCAGAACTATGAGCTAAATAAGCCTTTATTCTTTATAAATTATTCACTCTCAGGTATTCCACTGTAGCAGTAGAAAACTGACAAAGATACTACTTTTTCATATATTGCCTTATTCTGATACCTCATAAATCACACACATACACACACACATTTTTCATTTATATTCTTGCCAAACCACACACTCATGTTGCACTACTCCTTCTCTCAGCAGACATATACACACGTACACACATATTACACACAGATTTGAGTTATCCAAGTTGTCTTTAGAGACCAGCCACAAATCTATTTTAAAAAGTAAGGTCAGAAGGCAATATGGGGTTTAAATCTACCTTCTCTCAGGAAGACCTCTCCCTGCACCCTCCCCATAAAATCTTTGTAAAATCCTACTGCTCCTCCAACAATGAAAATCACAAACCTAAAATTCAAGACTGCCATATACACATGCTCTTGTCCATGGGTGGTTGAGGCCTCTTTGAAGGATGCTATATTAAATTCCTTGATTTGTGGTCAGGCCCAAGTTAGAGCTTGAGTTTAAGTTGAGGCATTAGTATCCTCCAAAAATACTTCAAGAGTCCTGAGGACATGGAGGTTGGATCCATGTGGAATATTGACGAGACATCATTTCACATGGATCATAACAATCTTCAAGTTACAAGAAAAATCAAATGATCATCAGTCATATTACCGTAGTGAAAAAACAGAGGGAGGCCTGCTTGCTACCCTAACAAAGATCTTATTCAGCTTTCTGATCACACATGTTGAAATCTTCATTCGCTCATAATACTTGAAATTGTTTCAGCACATTATGGAGTCAGGCATCACGCCCTCTGGAGACTTAGATAAATAGTCAAGTTCTTTAGGTGAACAGATCATCAGATTTGCTTCCTACCAGATGGTTTCCAATGCCTAGATGTCATCCCTCCCACCTTCTGGCCTGCAGCTGGAGTGTCCACTCTTACAGCCAATTTCGCTTTGTCTCTTATGAGCCTCGCCCTTGGCAACTTTCCCAAGAAAAGTGAAACTTGACAATGGAATTTAAATTAAAAATCATGAGAAATGGAAAGTCAAATCAGGAGGCACATAGTAAGAGCACAATAAGTACTTGAATAAGTGAATGGATGAATGAACAAATGCATGATTGAACGTACTCCATAAATTAATTTCATTAGTAATAATTTTAAAACCAATACTCCTAAGTTTTTTGAAGTTTGTTTTTCAGATTACCCACCCCAGAATCAGCTGGCCAGTTTGTTAACACTGTAGATTTCTGGGTCTTGTTTTCCAGACTCACTGAGTCAGAATCTCTGGAGATTTGACTTGCTAACAAACTCTTCAGGCAGTTTTTTCAATTAACAAAATTTAATCAGAAGTTGAGCCATAGGCACCTTCACTTCAGGAATTCTGAACAAATGATTGTTCCTCAAAGAGTTCTGCCATGATGATTAATATCAAGTGGTTCCTTTTCTGGAATGGTGGTCGGGGGAAATATTAACAGATACTCACTTTGGTTTGGGGACTGTATTAAAACAAGAAAAGCCTAGAAGAGCCAAAGGACTTATAAAAGCAAGTGCATGAAATATGCTACTTCACATTTCCAGTGAATGAGAACCTGGTGATCACTGTTACCCAGAGGAAAACCGATGATGCCTAACAACACATAAAATGGTGCTCAGTTTGTGGTGATTTCTCAGAGAACTCCACGGTTCACTTTGTGCAGACAGCAAGCAGCAGAGGTTGGGGATCAGGGTTGGGCTGCTGGGAAGAGAAGCACAAGAGTCCCGGGAGCATGCTGACTTGCGTGCAGGACAGGAGAGTTTTCCTGGATAATTATTCACCTTCTGAAAATGCCAAACGCCAACTGTAGACCACACATCAAGGCTCAACAGGATATTGAGTCCAGGAGATAAGCAAGTCCATAAGGAATATCCCAAGTCTGCTAATAAAGCCTGTAATGTTACTTGGTGACGTTGTATTAAGTAGAGAATGATTTTATCTTCATGAATAGAAGCTCACTGCTGCTCCTCGAACCGAGCATGTATGAGGAGTTCACAGGATCATGGCCTCGTAGGAGTTCCCTGCTGCCCAGGTCTTTGGCTTTATATACAAATAGCATACAAACCACACGTTCCTTACTTGCTGGACAGAAGAGCATGGATGCCTTGATCTCTAGGGTGTGGAGTACTGCCATCTTTCCTAATAGCATACAGCTTCCAGTTAAATATCCTTCACTTGTTCTTTCCACTGTCACTGAATTTTCTGTCATGCCTCCCACCACTGCACCTCACAGCCCTACTCCTTTTGTGGAGTTCACTCTTTAGACAAAATTGAGAAGTGAGTGAAGTTATTTGCACTTCCCCGTTTAGTGCCCCTTTAAATTGCCTCTTTTCCCAGGGTCTGAAGCCTTCATTCTCTCCTCCTTCCTCTGCTTCCATCTACAAACACATGCTGGCTCTCGGGATGGAGCCTACCAAGAGCCTGAATTTCTGAGTCCGTCATAGCCTGTCACACCTGTTGTCCATCAGATTCCATAAGGACAAAGCTCTAAGTGCCAATCCCTGAGCACAGCTTAACCACTCCCTTTAGAAGATAACATCCAAATCATCCACAGTTGCACTCGTTTATCTACACATCAGATACTCAGTGACGCAAAAGCAGATGAACACAAGCTAAAACAGCCTTTGGCGATAATGTGAAGTAGAGACACTGATCTTCTTTGGCTCTTGCCCTCCTTACCTTTCTCCAACACTCCCTTCCTCCAAGCTCTTATGAAGTGCCTTTGTATACTGTCTCCTATCGAGCTTAAAAATGATTACTGGTCCCACTTTACCCAGAATAGCCATAGACTATACTTGTTCTCCTGATGTGTCAGAACTTGCTTTAGCCTTAGAAATAACCCATCCCCAAAGATAAACTATATAGTCCTCCTACTTCCAAGAAATGATATAAGAACAGTCATTTTACCTTAGTGCCAATTTAAAAACTTAGTTTTCAGGGGCATGTGCAATTAATTGCTATCTATATCTATGCATGAAAGTTAGTTCCTACTTGAAAAGATGTGGATGTCAATGCATGGTGTGGGTAAGTATTTTGCGATACAAAGGGGAAAGTTGTTCATTGTGGCCTAGAGGATACTGATAAGTAAAATAGGCTAATCATGTGGACTATCATAGAGTAATGTAGTAATCTGTTTACTTGTCTGATGTTCCCTTTTGATATAGCCCGTGAGGCAGGGACCATGTTTTATTTATCTCTACATATCTTCTATATCTACAAAAGTGGCACCCATTAAGTATTTGTTGAGTGAATCAATAAAGCAGTGCTCACAGGAATGGATGGAGCAGAGACGAATCCAACCAGAGAATGACTTTAAGCATGTAATAGTGTAATCGCTATGAACTTAAGGGTTAGTGGAGGACTTCAAGGAAGAAAGGCAGATAAATATTCATAAATAGCAGTGAATACTTGTAGGTCCTTAAAGACACTATGGTAGCTCTTAATTTTGCATATAGAATACATGGAATAATCATTTGAAATAGATGGTGATTTTGCCCTAATGTAAAAGAAACTTGGCATGTTTTTATGAATAAAAAAGAAATTCCAGGGCTGGGAATTTAGCTCAGTGGTTAGAGTGCTCGCCTTGCAATCACAAGGCCCTGAGTTCAATCCCCACCCCCCCAAAAAAGGAAATTCCAAACTACTAATTGACTCTGTATGGTAAATATCTATTTCTCAGAATGCCTAAAATAGCACCTTCCTACCTTCTGGACATTTTCTTTCCCTTCAGGACAGCCATCCGGGTTGGGTAGGATTTGCCATTTTCCTTAGAATGGACCCCTTGGCCACAGTGTTTGGTTCTGAAGTCAGTATCTACCTGAACCAACCCGATTATGGTGCCTCTTCCCTGGCCATTGTTCAGACAGAAGTTTGAAACCAGGGGTCAGTGAGCCCTTCTCTGGGATTCTCGGAGAGGCTTAGACATCTACATGCATAGAGATGTCAGCCTGTGGGATGACCACAGCACCCACAATGCGGGGAGAGGGATGCCCATTTGCAGAAAGTCAGTCAGAGGTGGCGTGGTGAGCATCCGTGGAGCCCTTCCTGTGAATATGTGAAAGCTGTCTGCCAAGCAAGTCTGCAGAGGTCTTTGTCATTTGCAATCAGAATTATACTGGTTCACTCAGCTTGATGCTCCAGACTCAGCAGTTTCAGGTGAGGCTAGTGCTATTCTGGTATAAAACGATGATTTTATTTCATTTATATGTATTATCATTGTCCTCACGCAGTCAATAGCCACCAGCTGCTAAAACGAGTATCTCCCCATGTAATTAAACTCCTTTTGAAAGTGAACGCAAGTGACTCATTTTCAAATTCAGGTTTGTTTATTTGTTTTGCAAAATGCAACTTTATTTCTTAAGCCATTGCAATATTTTATTTTGATGGTTCAGAAATTCACTTTGAAACTTTTGAAACTTGCAAAATGACACTGTCTACATTAGTATATCTCTTAGACTGTATCAATCAAACCCTGATCTTCATTTTTTTTGTTGTTTTCATCTTTTATCCCTGGGAAACTCCGAAGCTGGCCGCCTCAGCTTAGCTAGTTTATAAAGGATAGCTTCTTTTAAATTAAAATAAACACAGAGATTGCACTGAGCTGCTTCCCTTCTCATTGGATTCTTTAGAACTGGGCCACATATTTCTGTTTCATTTCAGCCAAAAGACAAGAGGAAACTCCAAATGGTGGAATAAACAATATCTATGTAAATGATGTGAATCTTTTTATTTGCATGCAAGATTGGCTTATACCATTGATTATTGAAATGATGAAGAAAGCTAATTCAATCTTAGGCTGAATAATGAAAGACTATTTTTGTAACAAGGAAGGTGATGAATAGTTCTCTGCTTTTCTCTACTTCGCCCAATGCAAAGGATTATATGCAATTTAAGATGCCACTTCCAAAGAGTAATACTCATAAATCAATCAAGGTCTAGTGTCTAGGAAGGTGGACATCCAACATCTGTGACATTTTGAAGAATCAGTGATGTTGGAGCTCAGAAAGTAACCGTTCAAAATATGCCACTTTGGACTTCAAGCTGAGAGCAGTTGGGGCCCCAAGATATGCTGCCCCAAAATAATTTCTTTGGCATATTTCAATATGGCTATTCAGAGAACTTGTAGATCTCTGCAGACACAGGATTATCTCTGCAAGGCTTTCTTTTGTAGAAGAAATTTACATCTATAACTACATCAGCGAAGTAAGCAGCCAATGTAGTCAGAGACTTTTCCCTCTGATATCCTCCTTTCTGCCTAGGAAAGACCTTTTCACAGGACAAAGAGATGGAGCTCTGACAACTGCCTCAGAAAGATTCTCACAGGTGGCTCTTACTGGGAAATTTTGCCTTGTATCAATTACTGTTGCTGGGAGAAAACACTCAACACTCAGCACTTAAAGGAGGAGAGGTTTATGTTGGCTTATGGTCTTATGGTTGACGGGCCCCAAGACAGAAATGGCACAACAGAGGGACATAGTGGAGGAAAGGTACTCAACCCGGGGCAGTTGGGAAACAGAGAAAGGGAAGAGCTTGGAACAGAAACTACCCTTACAGGTCATGATCCTTAGTGCCAGCCCCCACCTCCAAATACGAGTCAGGAAACGCTGGGTGGGGGTGGATTCTAGATCTAAACCACGACATATAGGCATAAGGCATAATGAGACAACCTTTGTAGATCTCTGTGCCTCCAACCACCCCTGGCTTTCCATGGCCGGTGGCACTTCTCTCCTCTGTAACCCCACCCCTCTGTCCTGTGCTATATAAGCTTCAACTGTCTAGTGGTCCTTTGAGGATCATACCTTATGTGGCTCCTATATAATAAAATTTGTTATGATTCCCCTACCCTTAACCTATCTTCATTTGATTTCATAGACTAAAATGATCAAATTTTCACAGGGAAAAGAGTGCCTTTAAAAGTTTTCTACAGACCTTGGTAGCCACGAGTGCAGGGCAGGGCTTTCTCTGAGGCTCTCCGAGGTGAGCTTTAAGGGCTGGATCCTTCAGAAGGGATTCATCCTCTCAACGGAGAAGATCAGCAACCAGGAGAGAAAACTGGAGTGGACACCACATCCAGGAAATTTTTGTCTCAGGCTGTGGTCTTTTCTCTGGACTCATTCATCTCCCCTAAGAATCATTTACTCTTCCTCTAAAATTGCCTGCTCTCTGCCACCTGCCTCTTCCGCCAGAAGATGAAAACATGAGTGTCCAACCTTTTGGCATGTGTGAGCCACATATAAATATATATTACGGTTAGTATATAAGTAACAAAACTTTGTTTTTTGTATTTTTTATTAGAAAATTTTTAAAAGAGGGTAACACGAAAAAACTAGTGGGCTATTTAACCCTGTTTTTGTTAAACTGATGCATTGATGTCTGGATGGATGGAAATGGTTGCAAAGTCTTACTGAGTTCTCAAGCTGCTTGTTAGAAATGTTTCATCTAGTTTTACTCTCCATGTGCTTCAGCCTGGAAAGTAGTTGTTCACAAGTATATATATTGCCAAAAATTGATGATTATAAGAGGTGAAGCAAGAGATATTTTTCTCTGGAAATACAGGTTGTATAAAAGTCTAGTAAAATTTGGGAATGGTGGTACAGCCCTGTGATCCCAGATCTCTGGGAGACTGGAGCAGGAGAACTAAAAGTCTGAGCCCAGCCTGGACATCTTAGCAATGTAGAGAGATTTTGTCCCAAAAAAAAACAAAACTGGAAATGTAGTTCAGTGCATTAAAGCCCTTGGTTTAATCCCTGGTATCACAAGTGATAATTCTAATAAACACACACGATCAAATTTTTCTTTGAGTTGACTGACTGGTTGCAACTGTAAACATTGCATTTGAAAATTCACAGGTTATGTATTTATGCCGACTGAAAACAGAGTCACTAATATACCTACACACGTAGGTAGATTGAAATACTATTGCCAGGAATCACTGTGATTTATTTGCCAAGTACCACATGCACAAGTATCTCTGATACACATTGCTACATGGCCTTCCATGATCCCCTACATAGTCCACAGTCCACAAGAGAGTCGTGAAATACATCAATAAAAGATCACATAATAATGTTAAAAGTTTATGATCTTGTAGGGCCTCGTTACTAGCTTTCCAGGGCACTAGATGGTCTGTGGGCTGTGATCTGGATATGCCTGGACCACAGGCATAAGTCTCCTTCTGGTACTGGGTGCCTGTTCTCCTACGATGCCCCTGTGTGCATCATTAATTTGTGTGCCTTTTCCCCTGTGATCCTGTGCTTTATTTCTCAAACTTGAATATAGGACCTCCTAGGGAGAAAGAAAAGGGCTTTTTTTCCTCCTACAGTGAGAATACATTCTCACTGGAGGATGAGCCAGAAAAGAAAATGAATAGTAGGAACATGGATACTAAGGTCTTGTCAGGTGGAAGGAGGGTATCTATTTATTAAGAGTCTTACAGAGGAGATGTGGGCAGAGCATAAAGATTTAGACTTCTAGAGCACCTTGCCCCATATTTCAGCATGACGTAGTAAAATCCAGGTATAGACCAGGGTTCAGATCTGCAAAGGAGGAAAACATAGCTCCCCTTATTCTCCTAGGTTCTTTGGCTGGAGGACAAATAAATTGACACAAGATAAATTAGGAGGACAAACCCATTTTTATTTGTATAAATACACATGGAAGTCCACAAAAATATGAGTTTTAAAGAAGGTCTAGATGTTAATATCTACAGAGCATCTTGAGCTGCAGAAAGGAATAAGGGGTCGGGACTTGCAGGAGATGGTGGAGACAAGTGAGGGTACTGTGACAGGAAGAGCTGAGTGGTGAATAAAGTTTTATTCTTATGCAGAGAAGAATCTGTCAAATAATAAAAGTAGTCTGGAAGTACCCTTCTCTCAGGTACAGATATTTTACTAATGTAGCTTTTCTTTAGAGATGTAAACTTCCTTTACAAGAGTGATTTTCAGAGTTACTACTTGTCTACAGAGTCTCAGATTAGTTTGTTCAAGAAATACACTAAAAATGTACTGTGGGGAGTAGCATATTCTGATCTCCTGTGGTCATATTTTGAAATGGTATGTCCTGAGCTCCAAGTGATCCTAAATCTGCCACATAATATTTATATGGTTCTGGGCAAATTTTTAATCTTGAGGAATCTATAATTCTTCATCTATTGGAGTAGCAATAATAATATTATACTGTTGTGTTTTTGTAAAAATTAAATAAGATAAGCACTACCCAAATATCCCCAAGTTATCCAGCCTTGGGCAGGCCTTCACCCTTCCCTTTGGTCAAAACATGATTCTCAAATGTTAACAGCAGGCCTCTCATACATAGAATGTACACATCAAAGACCTGTGTACTCATTAGTGAGGGAAACAGCAGAATATAAAACCATTTCACAGAGTTTGGTGGAGACAAATATTTATAGTCACAGAAAGTAGCAATGCTAAAATAAGATTGCTGAATTAACCAATTAGTAATCTTCAGAGTCAAAAATTTATAACTTTTGTGGATTATTTTTTTCTATGGGTGGAAATAATTTTTGTTTCCATAGGACAAAATATATTTGCATTACCATCAGATAAATAGCATTTTTAACAAGTTAACATTCATTCTTCCAGAGCTGCAAAATCTAATCAGTAGTAAAGAGTGAGTCAGGCACACACACATGCCTCCAGAGGATGAGATAATCCTTGGGTGGACCTCCTAGGTAGTGTTCCAGATGACACAGGACATTCGGTCATCCTGCTGCCTATTTCCAAGTTGTCGATCTTTTCCCCTTAACACTCTAATAGACAAACAAATGGCCTCAAGCTTCAACTCACAAAAGTCAAGTTCTATTCCCAACTCTCAGAGCACTCCTGGAGTCTTAGTTTCTTCTAGTCATCATTTTGATTTCCTGCCTGTGGTGGTTAGCTTTAGGTCTTAACCTGGCTAGACTATAGCACCCACTAAGACACACAGGAACCTAAGTGCTGTTGTGAAGTTAATTCAAGGATGTGGCTAACATCTGCAACCAGCTCACTTAAGTAAATGATCCAAAAGCTTGAAAGGCCTCAGGCCAATGATGGCGAAGCCTTCATATCTTTCGATGATACGAACAGCCTGCTGTGGCACGCTTGCCAGAGGTTTGCCACCTCTGTCTTAGGCATTGAGAACAAGACTCAGATTCCCTGGAAAGAGAAGTAGATTTGCCCTAAAACGGTAGCACAAGCTGTTGCCAGAGACTTTACAATTTGATGGCCTACACAATAGAGTTTGGACTTGCTGATTCCTTGTAATAAATTTCCTACCCCCCCCCTACACACACTCACTGAGTCTTACTGGCTTGCTTTTTTTCCTTGATAACTCTGACCAAGGCTCTGTGCTTGCTGAGTACTGGACACTCATATCCCTTCCACCCCACCCTGGTCTCAGCCCTATCAGGCCTCCTGCTACCCAGAGCTGCTGTCTTCGCCCTGCCCTGGTCTTCCCTTTTCACAGGCACCCAATGCTGTGACACTTGGTCACCCAAGGCTGGATGTGACACTAACTGTAACATATGCTATGGGGATAATGGAGAACAACCAACAGAGCAGGAAATGGGATGGTATCATTCTTCTAGACATCTGTGCATAGCATGACAAGATGTCTCAAAGATCATCATTTTCTTGATTCCAAATGCCACCATCCTCTCCTCAACTGTCTTCCTCAGTCTTTTTTGTGGGTCCTGAGACTCTAAACCTCAATCCCCTCCAACCACCAAAAGAAAACTCAAAATTATTACTACTCTATTATATAAACAATGTAAATTTCCTGGGAGCAGGAAATTTCTTCTGTTTTATTCCTTCATACAAAAGCAAGAGTTGTGACACACAGTAAATTACTGGATAAGTACTCGTTGAGTGAATAAATTAAATGAACACAAAGCTTTCTTCTGTCCAGGACTCCCCTTTTGGTGTATGACCTATTCTTTCTGAAGTAAAATAGCTCCCGTCTTTCACTGGGTAGGTGGTGGTAGGTAGGTGTGGTAGCCTGCTTTATGCGTCGGTTTAGCGGGCCTATAATCCCCAGTTATTCAAATACACAAATAGGTGTTGCTATGAAGATGTTCTGTGAATGTGATTAAAGTCCAAGATCAATCGACTCGGTAAGGGGGCTGTTCCGTAGATAGTCTGAGCGCGCCTGCTCGGTTGTTTGAAAGGCTACAAGAATAGAGCTAAGGCTTCTGTAAAGAAGGAATTCCACCCATGGACGACTGCTTCGGTCTGTAACCAGGAGTTTCAGATTGCTCTCCTGATAGCCTGCGCTGTGTGTTTCAGATTCACTTAGCCAGCCCTCACAATTGCATAAGCCAACTCTTAGCAATAAATCTCTTCAACTATATATGCCCCACTGATCCTGTTTGCTCTTGTTGAGCACTGACTGGTACAGGAGGGGTAGAGTTGCTTGTTGTAGTAATATATGTTAAAGTGTAGTAATATGTGTTCATACATGTTAAAATGGTTTTTCTTTTCTTTTTGTTTTCGTCACGGTCCTCCAGAAAAACGGAACCTGTAGGATGTTCACAGCTATAAGAAGGGGCTTCTTCAGGGAATGGGTGCATGTGCTTTCCCGTCCACAAACCGGTGAACTAAGAAAGTAGTAGGCGCAATTTAGTCTTAGGTCAATGGCCTGAGAACCCGGAGAGCCAACAGTATAATCTCCAACCTGAGTCCAAAAGCTGGAGAATCAGGAGCTCTGATGACCAAGGGCAGGAGCAGATGGATGGACCAGCTAAGAAGAGAAAATGTGCACTATTCAGGCCCTCAAAAGACTGGATGATGCCACCCATATTGCTAAGTGTGAGCTGTACTAGAGTACATATTAAATGCAAATCTCTTCCCCCAAACCCTCACAGACACACTCAGAAATAGTGCTTTGCCAGCCCTCTGGGCATCCCTTAGCTCCTAAGATTGACTCCTAAGATTGACTCCTAAGACTAACCATCATACTTTTTGTATATAATGACCCTGACATGGTGTCTAATCACATAATGATCATATTTTAAATGGTAGTCATTACCACTATTCTAGGACACAGAAAATGTATTTAAAATGGCCTTTGAAATCCTAGTTATTTCTGCCAGAAAAGTTTCCCATGCTTAATTGATGATTAACTATGGGATAGACCAAACCGCTGCTATTATTCAGTTTCAATCAGACTAAAGCACAATTTTAGAATAAGTGTTTTTTTTTTTTCCTGGATAGAATAGTTTTAATTGTGTAGACTCCCAGCAGGAGAACCTATAGGACTGGAAGGTGGGAATCTGTCAGTTATAATTGCCCCATCTTTCAAATGATCTTTCCGCATTTTGGTGTTTTTCACATTATGTGTTCCATTTTCTCTAGGACAGCTTTTTGTTTGTTTGTTTTGTTTAGGTTTTTTACTCTTCATATTTCCTGACTGCCATTGCTGCTAGAGGACAGATGTGCGTCTTAGACCCCACAAGTCAAATTTACCTGAGCGTGATGTGGTTTGGGATGAATTCCAGGAGATGAGGCCTGAGCAGTGGCAGGGGCTGTGTCGGTTTGGGATGGGGGAGCAGAACTCTGATCACAATTATACAGCTCTGGTAGCTGTTCCTGGAAGTCCGGACTGAAGCTCAGTGCCCCAGTCTGCCCAATTCTGAGTTTCTCAGCATCTTAAAATAAATTCCTTGCTGTTCAAACTGTGGAGAGGATTCTACTATTACTACCTAAATACCTTGGATGCTTACAAAATTCCTTCTGGCCCAGGAAATTCAGAGAGACAACAAAATGTAAAATGTCAAATGATACAAATGACTTGGGACACAGGAGCTACTTTATACAAATTTGTTGAATTAATTAAGTATTTTAATTAATTTTAAAATTATAAATGCAAATTACGCCCATGTGAAAAATGTCTCCCCTCATAACTCCCTAGTCTGACTCTCCAGAGGTAATATTTTTTTTTAAAAACCAAGACTAATTAATTTTAATTGACAATAATTATGTATATTTATGGAATATAATATGATATTTTGATCAAGGTATGCATTATAGAAAGATTTAATACAGCTAGTTAAAACATCTGTAACCTCACCAATTTGTCTTTTTTGTGGTGAGAATGTTAAAAATCTATTTTAGCCATTTTGACAGAGGCAGTAATTACTAACAGCTCTCCTTGAAAAATTTGTTATATGTATTATAATTTTGTAAGTTGAAACTTTTCCCTCTGACGGTTCAGTAATTGAATCTGCTGAAATAAACTGATAATAGACAGGAGAAAAATGCACACACATTTATTAATGTACACGTGTGTCGGAGCCGCACAAAATATGAAACTTACGGGACCACGTGGTTGAGGTTTAAATACCCTCATAACAGGGCAAAAGTGAGCAGTTGGATTTTGGAGGGGTAGAAAATGATTTCTATGGGAGATGAATTGCTCCAAAGAATAAGCAATGGTCTGGGTCAGAGTTCTTCTGGGCTCTTGGTACAGTATGACTTTTAGTCTCTTCCTTTGTGTTAAAAACTTAATCTTGCTTGGTGAATGAAATTCCAGTAAGATTGAAAGCGATTGTGTTCTTCTTTGGTAGATCGCTCTTTAAGCAGCTAACAAAACTTCAGAGAAAAGTCTCATCCAGCACTTGCTTGTTCTCAAGTGCCTTTAGTTTAAAATAATCAGCATAAGGAAGTGCAATATTTCAAAGAACTACTTTCTGAGTCCCAACAGTATACACCTTTCCTGATATTTTTAAGCTCAGAAGGAATGTACTATATACTCCTCTGTAACTTGACTGTATTCACTTGACAGTATTTTTGCATATATTTCTAAAATAGTACATATCAATATATCTCATTCTTTTAATCGTTATATGGGAATCTAATATATGAGAAAGTACCTTAATTTATGTAAACACACCCTATGGATGGATGTTTATGGGTCACTAGCTTCCTACTGTTACAATGCAGCTATCAACACCTCTTCTAGTTGATACAATGGTGTGCCTGTGTACACAAAGACACATTTGCACATATGTTCAAGTTTACCTATAATATAAATTTCTCTAAGTGGAATTGCCACATGAAAGACACACAAATTTTAAATGTTGACAGATATCGCCAATTTCCCCTCCAAAAATGTTACTGGATATGGATTTTATACTCAGCAGTTTTCCCCTCAAGCATTCATGAGCTTTAAACTGTAGCAGCTGGATTTTTGTTTGTTTGGTTGTTTTTAGAATTTCGCCTCTTAAACATTGCTTTCTGGATTTATTTGCTTATTCAAACAGAAGAGCAGAGGCAAAGGGCTGAAAATGAGACGGAACAGGAGGGAACAGATAGGCTCAGCGCAAAGGACTGAGAAAGCTCAATGCTTAAGGAGGGAGGCTTGAATTTCCAATGCACTGACGGGGAAGAAGTGCCCCAGGAAAGAGGGCAGCCTGCAGAAGTTGTTTCAAATCATCACATATCGTGCTACACACACAACAGACGTAACTTGTTAAAATAGGTCAGAACATATTACGCAAGAACTACATAAAAGCAACTTATGCTTGCATGTCACGTACAGGAAGGATGATGCAAACAAAATAAGCTGTATGTGTTTTACAACTCCGGGGCAAGACCTGAGGTCTGGGCTTTAGGAGTGTGACAAATCTTGCTACACCACAGTATATTCAGGTCTACCAGCTGGCGTGTAAAAATAGCATCGACAACCAGGTTCTGTTGCCTCCTGCTTTTCGGGAAAGCAATCTTCACATCCTTTTAAGTAGTTCAGACTTACTCAGGTGTCATCTACAAGTGCTTAGATTAATTCTTTTATCTTCCCTATGGTGTCTTCTGTGGTTGTCAATACTCAAAGAAGCAATAATACTATTGGTAGATTCATTGCACACTTGGTCCCTTCCCAGCTCCCTTCAGCGAGAGTTGGAATCTACTTCCCCATCTTTGAATCTGGGCTGATTCAAATCTGCTGTGTTCTCTGGTCAACACAATACTATGTGTATGACTTACTCTAATTCTAAAGCTAAGCCTCAAGAGATCTTTCACTCAGATTCCTGCTTCCACCAGAAGAACAAGCTGCTGGAGGGAGCATAGTGAGTAAGCCCCGCTATCCCAGCTGGGCTGCAGACACGTAAGAGCTTAGCCAGAATGCTGAGCTGCAACTGACCGGCCCCTCACCATGTGACCCCCACGTGTGATGCCACCAAACTCAGCCAAGAATGGAGCTGACCAAGGACTTCTGTGAAGTAACAAGTACTTATTATTATAAGTCACCGAGTTTCTTAGTTATTAAGACCATAGACAATAAATGCTACGAATGTCCCCCAAGACTGTCACAGCACCATTTGCCCTACAGTTGGGCTTCTCTGATGTCTATACCAAGATCTCAACTGCACTGAATCAGAGAAGGTAAATGGGGGAGGATCTAGAGAAGCCTAATAGCTGTACCAGGTTACTCTCTTCAAGAACAGGACAGAAGTACCTTTGAGCTAAACAGTACATGATGTCATGATCCTGTACTAGAAAAGTTAATAGCTCATTGTACTGAGGTGTAAAGAAAAAAAAGGGGGGCGGAGCTTTTTTGTTTGGAGTTCTGTTACAGCAAGAAAAGAAAAAAGTTATAAACTGGACATTTGAACCTAATGGCACAGCATCGATGAGCAGTACATGAATGGTGGGGTCCCAGTGATCTCGCTCTGATCCTATTTTTCTTGTCCAAGAGAATAAACTCCCTGCTGAAAATTAACTGTCGAGTATTAAAACAGTCACTCTGAATGCTGACAAAATGGTTGCAGAACACCCACGTGCTCCATATTAGAACTAGCCTACTAGCCCAAGAAACTCAGAGAAAGGACAAAATATAAAATGCCAATTTTGAGGTGTGCTGGCGGGTTACTTATGTGTTCTGAGGATACTTTCAGAGGTTTATATTTTTAATAAATAGCACTTTTTTAACTTAAATTTTTACCTTTATTTTTTATTAGTACCTATTTGTCATACATATTGATCACATTCATCATAGACAGTTTGTACCTGTACATATCTTTTTTTTAAAATTTTTTCTTTTTTTTTTTTTTTGGTGCTGGGGATCGAACTCGGGTCCTTGTGGTTGCAAGGCAACCACTTTAACCGCTGATCTAAATCCCCAGCCCCTGTACATAATATATCTTAATTCCTTTTTCCCCCATTCCCCTCTCCACCCTTCTACCCCTCCCAATTTACAAAAGCTCAGTTTCTATTTTTTTCCTTGCATTTTCTTTTTTTTTTCCATTTCCCCTTCCTTTCTCCCTTATTCCATTTCCCATTTAAATATTTTCCTCCTACTTCCTAATAGCTATCATCCATTTTGGTCCTTATTTATGCTTTCAGTTTCTCACACAAGAGGAATAATGTGATATTTAAACTTATGTGTCCAGTATACTTCACTTAAAAAATATGGTCTCAAGGTGCATCCATTTACTTAAAAATGTCTCAAGTTTACCCTTCTTTATAGCAGAGTAGTGCTCCATTGTGTATGAAAGCCACATTTTTTTAATGCATTCATCCATTGATGAGCATCTAGGCTGTTTCCAAAATTTAGCTATTACAAATTGTGCTGCTATATACATGAGTGTACATATATCACTCTGGTATGATGCTTTTACCTCTTTCGAGAAGATACTAAGAAGGAGAACAGCAGCGTCAAATGGAACCTCTAATTTTAGTTTTTTAAGGAATCCCCATACAGATTTCCATAGTAGTTGTACCAATTTACATTATGGCTAGCAACAGAGAATTCTTTTTCCCCGCAGCCTCACCACAATTTGTTATTGGTTGATCTCTCAATGATAGCCATTTTCTGGAGTAAGATGGAATATCAGCGTTGTTTTAATTTGCATTTCTTGAATAACAAGTGAGGTTGAACATTTTTTTCATATATTTATTTGCTGTTTGTACTTCTTCATCTGAGAAGTTTCTATTTATTTCAGATGCCCTTTTTTTGATTGGGTCTTTAAATTTGGGGGGAAGGGTCTGATTTTTTAGAGTTCTTTATATATTCCAGATATTAGCCCTTCATCTGAGGAATAGCTGGTAAAATTTTTCTCCTGTTCTATGGGTTGTCTCTTCACTCGGTTGGTGATTTCTTTTGCAGACCAAATGCTTTTTACTATGATGAGATCCCAATTGTTGATTCTTTGTAATATTTCCTGTGCAGTTGGCGTTTTGTTCACAAAGCCTTTGCCTACACCTATGTCTTCAAGAGTTGTACCTATTTTATCTTCTAGAAGATTATGTGTTTTTGTTTTAATATGTAAATCTTTGATCCATTTCAATTTTAGTTTAGTGCATGATGAAGGATATGGTTCTAATATTTGGCACGTGGAAAACCAGTTTTCCCAGCACCATTTATTGAAGAGGCTATTTTTCTTCCAGTGAAAGTGTTTGGCCCTTTTGTCAAAGATAAGGAAGTTGAGTGTGTTTGGAGTTGTTTCTGCATCTTCTGTTCTGTTTCATTGATCCTCAGGTCTGTTTTTTGTTTTTTGTTTTTTTCCAGCATTGTACTGTTTTTATCACAGTAGCTTCGTAATATGACTTCAAATTGGGGATTATGATGTCCCCTGCCTTGCCTTTGTTGCCCAGAATTGCTTTTGCTATTCTAGGTCTCTTCTGGTTCCACATGAATTTTAGGATTGTTTCCTCTAGTTTGGTGAGGTATGCTATTGGTATTTTGATTGGGATTGCATTAACTTTGTATAACAGTTTCGGACGTATCACCATTTTCACTCTATCAGTTCTGCCTATCCAAGAATGGGGTATATTTCCTTTTTCTGACATCCTCATCAATCTCCTTTTTCAGAGGACTGTAGTTTTCAATGTATGTGTCTTTCACTTCCTTTGTTAGATTGACTCCTAAGTATTTCATTTTTCTTGATGCTATTGTGAAAGGTCTGCTTACCCTAATTTCTTTCTCAGTGATTTTGTTACTTGTATACAGAAATTCTACAGATTTTTGAGTGGTGACTTTTTATCCTGCTATGCTGCCAAATTTGGTTATAAATTCTATGAGTAATAATTTATTTTATTAAAATTCCATATTCAAAATTTCTGTTCTTGCTGGTTCATTTAAGTTCAAGTTATTTACTTATTTGTTCATTGAAAATATCAGTTGCCAAGCTCTGGTCCAGCTGCTGGGGATGCATCATGAACTAAACAAACAAAACACCTTGCTTTCAAGCAGCTTACATACTAATGTAGAGTGGACAGGAAATAATTTGTTTATTGTGATTGTTAAGGTAGACTGTCAATTCGGTTGACTTTGGGAATCACCCAGGGGATTAGTAAAGTATACTTCTGAGTGTGTCTGTGTGGGTCTTGGAGGCATGAACTTGGGGTCTGTATTTGCTCCCTTACCCCTTCCCTTCTGGTGCTATTTCCCTGCTCTGCTTCCCTGCTGCAGTAAAGGAAGCAGCTTTGCTCTGCCACACTCTTCCACCATGATATTTCTGCCTTGCAGCCAGCCATCCAAGGACTGAATCCCCTAAAACCGTGAGCCAAATTAAATCTCTCCTTCTTTAACTTGTAGTTGTTCCGCTTGTGTTCCAATGACAGGAAAGCCGACCAATACATTTGCCTCATTATATATTATAATATTATATTATGTTGGAAGGTGATAATTTCTGTGGGAAAAATGAAATAGACAAAGTGGAAGGTTGTCGTTCTTTTAAAAAGGTGGCAAAGGAGACCCCATTGAGAAGGCAAACACCTTCAAATATTTTACTACTGAATTTAATATATTGATTTCTTTTCAAATAAGTTTATTGGTTAAAAACCTTATAATTCTAATAAAACAAAACAATAAATATGACACTGCTTAGGCCCTCTCAGTGTTTAAAAACCACATACAATAGATAACAAAATTTCACCTGTAAATTATAAATACAAATCAATTACTCAATTACAACTTTTATTCTAGAATGACAGACTGATCCCTTAAATTATAAAGGCCATATATGAGTGAGAGTTCTCTGGAGGAACAGAATCACTAGCAAACATATGTATAATTATGCAAGGGGATTTATTAAGCAGGGCTACAGTATCGGAGGCAGAAGAACCCACCATGACCTGTACATTGGAGAATCAAAGGATCCCATAGCTGCTCAACCCAACAAGATAAAAGCTGCAGGACAAGAGAGATCAAGGAAGCGGTTCAGGGTTGAAGACCTGAAAGTTCACCGGAAAGTCACAATTCGGGTGTGTCTTCCCCCCTCCCTTTGCTGGCCCACATCCAGATCACCCACAGGCTAATCTGCTAGGCATTTCTTAATCTGGTCAAGTTGACATATCACAATTATTGGTCATGGGCCAATTCTTGTACAGTACTTACAGCAAATACAGACAAGTTTATAAACCCAAAGCATGGCTACATCAACTTTGATTCTCTTGAACTCTATAGTTGATGCTAAATTGTTCTGGGTTTAAAATATGCTTGTCACTTAAGGAAACAATTGTATTATTTTACAAAATTTTGGTGGTTACTTTTTCATTTAATTTTGAGGAATTGCTCTATTAACTTTCTTGTGATCAAGTGAGATAATAATCAAGGGAAACACTTTGTGGCTTTACTTTGGTACATTGGAATGGATGGTATCACCACTCTTGCACTTGGGGGCCACTATTAAGTAAAATAAAGGTGACTTGACTTGTGACACGATGAATCTGAAAACAAAAGCAGCTACTAAAAGTGACTAACAGGCAGGTAGTGTGCACAACATGAATACACTGGACAAAGGGAAGCATCACTTCTTAAATGGGTCAGAGTGAGATTGTGAAAGACTTCATCATGTTATTCAGTAATAGTGTGCAATTTAAACCTTTATGAATTTTTTATTTCTGAAATTTTCCATTTACTATTTTCAGACCAAGGTTGACCGCAGGCAACTGAAAACAGAGAAGGTGAATTTTGGCTAAAAGAGGTGACTATAGCTTCACCATACATATAACAGATGATCATTGGCAAGGGAAAGATAAGAAGAAAATGTATGTGTTGTGTTTCTATCTATTCTCCAATTTACAGAGGTAATTACTTCCACATACATCTTTGCCTTGATTAAACTTGTTGGAATTTAAAAGTATTTGCTCTGACTAACTCTTTTTTTTTAATTTTTATTTTTACCAAGCACATGTATTGGTACATTGTATACATAATGATCATAATCAACATGGTTATTTTGTACCTGTACATGATGTGTCTTGGTTTTCCCCCTTCTTAATGTGAACTAGGCAATTTGTAAAATCCAGACAAAGTTTAGTTTACTATTGGCTGCAGTCGGAGTAGAAGAAATAACATTTGATTTGGGAAATGATGAATAAGCAGGGACACAATAAGTTTATATTTATCATTCTTACCTGATGAAATTGGCATTCAAATGATTTTCTGGGAAACATGGTAATATGTAAATTTGCATTCTAGTAATGTTTCAGGAAGTCCCTTATCATGTTACAATGTTCTATCCAGCTTTCAAAAACACTATGTTGAACAAACTTGATGTTACTTCAAGAGCAACTTGTCGGGATTTGAAAGCAAATCTTAGCTCTTGAAAAGAATGAGAGAGATTTAAGGAGGTGTGGAGAGAATGCTGAACTGAATCCAATATCTCTTTGTAAATACATTTTGAAAGAGATAATTCAGCATTGTTTTAAATTACAATTTCTAGAACAGGAAGTAGAAATTGGCAAGTTTCACAAAATGCAGACTCGACCAAAATTGTCCTTCACTCTTTGATTATCCCCTAATTCAAGTGAAAATTTTGCTGCTTCCTGTAGCTTGTGAACTCTTTGTGTGAAGTCCCTATTCTGGTCAGAAAACAAGAAAGCATTCAACGTGGAATTCACACTAGAGAAAGTGGGCCCTGGGGATGTGGGATGGAAATGAGCGGCTCTCTTCACTGCCGTCTTCTCTGGCCTGCTGCGGACCCTGCTGTTCACAGCACCACGCTTGGTCCTTGTCCCAGCTTCGGGTGAGCCAGGAATCTTCAGTGCCACTCAATGGAAGCAAGTGACATGGAACACAGGAGGAGGGGCAGGGCTGTTTGGGAATAGTCATTATCTGACTTCCCACAGATTAATTGTTTCGCCTAAAGCCCTGAGGACCCCAGTGTGAAAAAAACTGCACAGGAGGCGGAGCCAGAGGAAGAAAAGGGAATAAGGACGGAGTGGGAAAGAATGTGGGATGGGAAAAAGGGAGCAGAGGCAAGAGGGGAGCTGGGGGTAGAGAGGGGACAAAAAGGCACAGGGAATTCTGTTGTGTCAGGGGACCTCACTAAGACCACCATTTGCTGGGAGCAGGTTTGTCCCCTAGATAGTGCTGTGTAGTTAGCAAGTTCAGAAAAAAAACATCTCTAGAAGCAGAATCTCAACTTTCCCTTAGTGCCTTTGTGAGGTATACCTGGGGCTGGTCTGGACCCGTCCTCCGCACTGCCCCTAACTAACTTGTGCTCGCTCCCAGGTACTGTTCTTCCCTCCATTCTCCATGCTCTTTCTTGTCTCCTACGTCCTGTGCTAGGTGCTTTATGGGTGGCATCTCCTGGGTGCTGGCAAGAAGCCTGGGAGATAGGTAGGGTCACCTCTGATTTATAGATGACAAGAATAAGATTCAGATATATGAAGTGAGAAGCCCAAGGTCTCTCAGTCTGTAAGATCAAAAGCTTGAGGCAAAGTTTAAATTCAGATCTGTGGAATTGCGCAGTCCATGCGTCTGACATGCCCGATGCCCCATGGCCACCTCCGTGCGTCTCTCGTCCTGGCTGATGTCATCTGCCTTGTGCATTCACTAGGTGCCAGCCTGTCAGCCATCTGGCCCCTCACTCAACCAGCAGCCTTTACTGAATGGTGACCACGTTGTGTACAGAGCCCTGCCCCAGCCCATAGCAGTGGAAGTCACAGGTGGCTTCCCGGGGGGGAGGTGGAGTGGTGTGAGTCATGACTTCTCCCAGGAGGAGCGCTCGGTGGATGCCTTCTTCATTGGTCATCAGTGACACAGCTGAGTGTGAGTAACTAGAGAAAGGGAGAGGGAGGGAAAAGGAAGAGCAGAGTAACGTAAATCATTGCTGCTGTCTCCAGTCCAACAAGGAAGATATTTTATTTTCCATTTAAATTTATACCTGTCAAGACTTGTGGAAGCTAAGGCTAAGGTTCCAGGATAGAAACCCTCATCTCAAATAATTAGCAGTTAGTATCTAAATTCTACAAAATTCAAAATAAAAATTACTAGTTGAAATTTATTTAGGTGCTAATAGTAACCTTTGAAAATGAAAGCATAACCATGGGATTCCATTTCCCAATTTAAAATAAATTGGGAGCGCGGAAAGGAAAGAAGAGGGAGAGATAAAGAGAAAACAGAAGCTGAGAAATGACCAAAAAAATGGGGAAAGAAAGAGGAACAGAAAGACTCAGGCAAGGATCCCACCTGCACACCCCTGTCTTTCCTCTTAATCCTTCGGATTCTTTTCTCGGTGTTTCTCCTTTGTGTCTCCACATCTTTTCTTTCTATAAAAATATTTGACAATGAATATGGAAACAAGACAGAATTCAAAGGTGATTTTTTTTTTCTTCCACAGAACACTGTTAGCAAATCAACTACATGGTCATTTTCACTGCATTGAAAAATAATTGTTCCGTCAGTTATCAATTCAGGACACAAAATGAAGATAATCATAGCCTGGGCTAACTACTTATTAAAAGTTTTCAAAGCAGTTGGGTGAGTTTTGTGTAGCCGAGTAAATACAGAAAAGAGAGAAGGATACTGTGACTTTGATAGCAAGATGTCTTTTTAAAACTGTCTTCTGGGTGTCTGGTACTGTGTTAAGCAATAGTCACAGAAGGTAATAAAGAAGAAAGAATTAGGAGAAAAAGTAAAAATGAGATGGTGTATTAGTATGTTTCCTTACCTGTAAGCTCTTCGGGGCTCATCCAAAAAACAAGAAGAGCAAGCAACTTTACCTTCTGTGAGAAAAGAAAGAACTCGTTTTGTTACATCTGGCGAATTCATCTATTGCGGGAGGAGGAACAGCCCGGTGTCCGGAGAAAGGACCTTCTGTCTGGGCTTCATCGGTGGCCTTGACTTGGTCAAACGGAGCAGCATGAGAAGCAGGCACCCGAGCAAGCGAGCTTGCCGCTATCAGGAGCTGGCAGGCGAGTCCTTAGGGCAGGCAGCTCCGAGCCAGGCCTCCGAGGCCCTCGAAATACGTTCGCTGGGGTGCTGAGAGCGAGTAAGAAAACAGTTAACTCTAAGTGTCAGTGCTATTGCAAACCTCAATGAGTTTTTATCTGCGGAGTGAAAGATTAGGAGAGACCAAATTTATTGTCATTCAGAGGAAGTATTTATACACTTGGCAGAGCCTCATGTGAGAGCAGAATGAAGGCTGCCAAAGCGGTTCATAAATTGGAATGGACGACCTGAAAGTATTTTCCACTGAGTACATACGGTCACACGCACACCGCACCCCTTGAGCTCAGTCAGGAACTGCCCCGCGCTAGTGCTGATGTTATCTCCTTTGCGGACGTGGGGCGGGGCGGAGAGGTTGAATTCACGCTGGAATTAGAATTGGGATGGAGAAGAAAGGATGCTTTGAGGATGCGGTTCCATAGTTGGGAAGGGATGAAAGGAAGTGAAATATTGCAATAAAGGAGGTCAAAATGGGTGCAGAAGATCATTCATAAGCTGCATAAAGGGGAAGGAAAAGCATGAAGGTCAGATTGGGGGAGAAGCTACCACAGGGGGTAGATCTGATGTGGGAATGATGTACAGGAAAGAATAGCAGCACAGAATGAAAAGAATGCCGTAGGGTGATAAGTAAGGCTTATTGGCTGAAATATGAGCTGACGCCTGGTTTTGCTAAAAAACACTTTATTGGAACAGTGATGTTCACTGGTTTACTAATTGTTTATGGTTGTTTACACGCTGCAGTAGTGAAGTTACATTAATTACAATAGAGGTCATGTGCAGTAACCGCAAAGACTAAAATATTCACTATCATCCGGCATAATGATACATGCCTGTTTTCCCAGCACTCGGGAGGCTGAGGCAGGAGGATTGCCTAGAGTTTGAGGCCAGCCTGCACTATGAAGTGAGCTCAAGGCCAGCCTGAGAGACCCTGCCTCAAAAAACAAAACAAAACAAAAATTTACTGTCTGGCCCATTATAGAAAAAAGTTTGCCGATCCTTGACTTTGATTACAGAATCTACACCCCTGTCTGCCACCCACACACTACTGCTCTCTGCCTTGTTTATGAAGTTATTTCTATTCACGCCCATGATTCTGCTCTACGTGGCATCTATTTTTATTTATTTGTATATGCATTAAAGTTTGTCAGGTTACTCATGAGAAAGTAAAGCTCTATCTATCTATCTATCTAGTCAGTTAGCTACCTACCTACCTAGAGTAAGAGCTGTGTGCACACGAGGAGAACACCATCTGAAGAGGACAGGTGCAGAGACTGGCAACGCCTGTATGAGCCAGGAGACACTGAGTATTGCAGACAAACTACCAGAAGGCAGAAGAGCACAGAACAGACTTATTCTCTCCTAGTGCTCACGAGGAACCGACCCTGCCTCCCAACTGTGAGAAGGTACCTTTCTGTTGCTGAACCCGCTCGGCTTCTGGTTCTTAGTTACAGCAGCCCCAGGAACCCCCCCCACACACACACACTTCTTTCTCACAGAAAATTCCCCCTTGACAGGCAAGTCTTCTGGCACTTGACCCTCAGCTCTGGGATCACCTGTTTCTGCCCTCCATCAAGACTCCAGAACAAGCCTCCTTTTCCATGCTAACATATGGGGCAAAGAAACCCTAAATGCTTTACTGTCTTTCTAATTCAAACTAATCTTTAGGGTTAACCTGCTCTAAAACTGCCACATCTTTTAGAGATTTGATTGCCAACATGAAGGTCCTCGACCCCCAGTGAACCAGGAGTTGTAGCCACCAATGCACAAAACTGTGTGTACATTAAGCTTTGTGAGATGACTTGGTAAACTTTTTAAAGTGCTGTATTTATACTACCATCTTCAATATTAAAAATTCAACTAATAGTTCACACATCGGTGCATGAAATGATTTGCCATTAGAAAAGAGGAAATCCTCTCTTATCCTTAAATGAACCTGCTCTTTTAGAGGAATGAGCAATGGTCCATTTACAAATTATCGATCCCCCTTTATTCTTTTATTTGTGTGATGGACATTCTAAACCTCTGCAGTGGGCTCTCTGCTAGCCACTGGGACAAGAAAGGAACAGGGCACATTAGCTGTCCTCAAGGAGCTAAGCATCTAGTGGGGAAGGTAGGTGAGAAAACCGAGGAAGAACCACACTCTATTAGAAGCATGTGATTGGGAGAATGGAGGTAGACACTACGGATGAAACGGTGAAGGGAATAAAAGGAATTGCAAAAGGCCCCAAAAGTCATGAAAGGTGGAGTTGTGAGTGACGGTTACCCTAAAAACAGCGAAGGGTCTTTCCAGAAAGAAGAGGTAATATTTTGGGAGTATCTACTCTATGCCAGCATCATGCAAAATATATTGCATACATTTATGTCTGTACTACAACCTTCTGAGATAGGCACTATTATTTAAAATTTTTTGATTGCAAAAATATACATAAAATTCATAATTTTCATTATTTAAGTGTACAGTTCATTGACATTAAGTATATTCACACTGTTGTACAGCTCATCCTAACCATTCACTTCAAGAAATCTTTTCATCTTCCTAAACTGAAACATTGCACCTATTAAGCAATAACTCCCATTTCTCCTTCACACTCTGCTTCTGGAAACCACTATTCTACTTTTGGTCTCTATGAAGCTGATTATTCTAGGTACTTCATAGGAGTAGAATCATCTAAATTTGTTGCTTTGTAACTGGCTTATTCACTTTGTCTAATGTCTCCAAGGTTCACCCATGTAATAACCTGTGTCAGAATATCATTCCTTTCAAGGCAAATAATATTCCTTTGTGTGTATGTACCATGTTTTTAATCTATTATCTATCCAAAGATGGTCATTTAAATTGCTTCTGCCTTTTGGGTATTGTGAATAATGTTGCTATGAATACAGATGTATAAATATCTGCTCGAGTCCCCACTTTCAGTTCTTTGTGGTTTTTGCCCAGAAGCAGAATTGCTAGATCATACAGCAATTATGAGATGACCTGGGAGAATCTGGACGCAGATTTCTAATTTTCTGAGGAGCAGCCATATAAATTTTCACAACAGCGGAACCATCTTACGTTCCCGCCAGCAGGTCAGAGAGTGCCAATTTCTCCTCACAAACACTTGTTATTTTCTGCGTTTGGAGTAACAGTTCTCCTAATGTAGAGTGGTGTCTCATTGTGGTGAGCTAGGTACTACCATTATCTATACTTTTTCCAAAGAGGCAACAAAAGTTTAAATATGTGGCCAAAGTCTGCCAACAAGCAGCAAAACAAGAATTGAAACGTAGAGTCTATCCTGCTCTGGCTCTGTGCTCTCAAGGAAATTTAATTCAGTTTCTCAAATACATTTGGCCAATAGTATCGACCATTAAAATTTTACCAACAATGCTAGTTACAGCAAGATGGTAAATGTAACTGAAAAATAAGAGCTAAAAATATGGACATATTGTTAGAGTCTCATTCAGTCATTAATAAAGAGTCACATCCATCATCATTTCACACGAGAAGAATGTCTACATGAGAGCGCCGGGTGGGAGCCCTGGGGAAGGTAAACAGAAGGCTGGTGTGGGGGTGTGTGAGTGGAGATTGCCTAGAAAAGCATGTGGAGCCGAATCATAAAGATCTTTGTATTTTTTCCTGGAAAAATTTCAGTTCTCATAAACAACTTTTAAGCCACACATATATTCATATTAATCCAAGGGTAAAGAAAAAGAAATATGAGATGAGTCCTTAAAATCTGAAAAAAAAAAAAGCCATGCACACTGTGTTTCTCAGAAATGTAATCAGAATAGATATAGGTTAAGGCCCAATGTGAGGAATAACTTAATTTTCCATAAAAGTACAACTGAAAATAACCAAGAATAATAAGATGTTGGCTTCACATTTTTCCATTTGTACTAAGCAAGTATATTTTGGGGCATCTTATGGAAAATATAACCTCCAGGGTTAAGAGAACGCTCATCAGACATCTCAGCAAGTCATGTTCCAACTGATGAGGAACCTGTGTGCGTTCAGGGCAAAGTCCCTGGTACACTGCCCTAGAGAAGCATCCCCGGGGAAGGAAGGGCCGCACCACGCACTCCTGTGGTTTAGGATGTCCAGACTTCCCAGACGGTGAGCACAGAGGCCTGGGGTGCGGGGAGTCACTGTCTGGGAGGGGCTGAGTCCCCGAGGAAGGGGCCCAAAGCAGGAAGATGTTGTGGCCCAGGAGCCCAAGGGCAAGAGGCCTGCAACAGACAGGTCAGCGTGCCTCGAGAGCAGTAAGTGTGTCTAGTCCTATCTCCAGCCAGCCGTGTTTCTCGTCTTTTCCCAGTTTTCCAGGAACTTGGTCAGAACTAAAGAAGTGACCATGAAGATATTGAGTTTCGTGGTCTGGTAGCTGAGGGCAGCCAGGATGGCCGAGACATGTTCACAGGCGTGACATAGCAGTGGTGGTCAGAGACCTGCCAGCGGCACCGTGAGAAGCTGTGTGCAGCCAAGCTGGGCATGCAGAGGCCTGCGGGACCTGGGCCCTGACCACAGAAGGTCCAGGAGATCGTGGACACCACTGCCATGTGCAAGGCAGAAAAGAAGGTGCCCCAAGAAGCTTCGAGGGATCCTGTCCTTCTGCTGGAAAAAGCTACGTCAGGGACTCCTACTAACCTTGCCCTATAGGTCTCTCCCTGTGGTTGGCTCTGATGTGTCTCCTTCACTATACTAAAACTGTTATTTAGGTAGAACTCCTAAGTTCTGAGTGGTTATAGCAAATTTATCCAACCCGAGTTGATTCCTGGAGCCCGCAGGTCGGCAGTGAGAGCACCCTGGAGATTCCTGAGACTGTGGTTAGTGGACTGGGAGGGGTCACTAGCTTGACCACAACTGCTACCAGCAGTCAACACCAGCACAGTGTGCCCAGTCCCTCACACAGGTGGACTGAAACCTTCAGACGCACATTTAGGGCAGGAGTAGCTGGGGGCCAAGGAAGGAAATCCGCTATGATATGAATACATGAAAGAGGCTAGAGTAAGAGATGATCTCCTCTCTTAGCTTAGTTCTGCCAAATGCCTTCAAGGGCAAAGCTAAGCTTGAATGGGAGGCTGCGCACCTGAGTGGCCCTGCTCTGGGAGACATTCTGCCTACAGGAAATGATGATGGACTGGATTCTTTATAATGACTGCATGAGACTCTAGTAATGCGCCCACACTTTTTTTACTCTTTTTTCAGTTACATCTACCATATTGCTAGTGGTTTAACACTGGCATTGTTGGCAGGATTTTGATGACTGATATTAACGGTCAGATGTATTGGGAACTTGAGTTGTGTCTCCTGCTCCTTTTCCACACTGGCTTCTCCCAATCTTAGGCATAAAAAAGGACCCTGGCCAGAGACTAGGGCTGGCCTGGGGAGAGGAGAGTTAACTCTCCACAAAGAGAGATCTAGCCTCTGTCCTGGTTCCTGGGAGGAAAGCCTTGCACCCCTGGGATTCCCTGAGTGTTGGAATGTCACCCATCCTTTCCCATGCTGCATTGCTGGAATTTATCTCTGCCTTCACCTGCATCTAGATGTTTTTGGAGGGAGGTGGCTGAGAGTGAAAACTCTTTTGATTCCAAAGCAGCTGGATCATTGACTGATTGGAAGTGGAAGTGGCCGGTGGAGTGTTTTGTTAGAAAGGAGCTCAGTGCATGCAGCCCTGAGGGTCGGTGGATCAGAAGGGATGGGAGAGGGGTGGGAGGAGGGGAGAAAATGAAGAGGATTGGTACTACACTATTTGTCACAGAAGAGCAGTGCTCAGGGCACTGGCCTGGTACAGGGCGGCTGCCTCTCTGCCTCACCCTATGTATAGGAACTGGAGAATCCCGGGGCCTTAAAGACATCAGGCTGGAGACTTAGAGCATTATGGATGGAACCAGGCATCAAGGGCAGAGATGGCCAGAGCCCTTCCCCTTAGAGTCCTCCACCTCTTACAGATGCCCAAAAGACATAAGGCCAGTTAGAAAGCAGGGAGCCAGGAGGTATGGGAGGTGGGTTCCCAGCAGAGAGGAGGATGTGTGGAGCTGCCTGCAGTGCCGCTGGTCACTGCAGCAAGAGATGCTTTTGTGTATCCCAGCTGGCTGAGCTCCTCCATCTCCACGGTCCTGAAGCTGCATCCTGAATAAGGCCCATGAGTTGGACATCTGTGGGCCTCGCTTTATCCATGTATAACCTGAGTGACATTGGACTGTTTGGGTTCAATTTGTGTATGTGTGTGCTGGGGGGGGTGTGTGGCGGCGGGAGGGTTGTGTGTGAGCTGCATCCCTTTTTATTTTTTATTTTGAGGAAGGGTACTGCTAAGTCTCTATGTTGCACAGGCTGGGCTCCAACTCGCAGCCCTCTTGCCTCAGCCTCCCAGAGTGCTGGGATTATAGTTGTGCACTGCCACACCTGTCAGACTATTTGGATCCAGAGCTCGTCTGATTTTTTTCTCCCAAGTATCTGGCCACACTACTGGAGGGGTGGGGTAGGAGTGAGTAGATGGTGACAGAGGAGCTACAGGCAGCCGGGGTCTTTTGTAGGCTTGTAGCCTCTGGACAGGACCAGGGGCATTGGAAGAGGGGAGAGGGGAGTGGGGAGCTCAACAGTTCACATCTGTGGGCCTCGGGCCTCGGCTTCGCAGCACCCAAGGGGGAGAGGATGTCACTAATGACCTTAAAATTTCCTGAGAAACCATGTAGATGTGCAAGCTTCATAAAGGGGAATTCAAAGAACTTGAGAGCTTTTTCTCTGGAAGAAAAGAGACTCAGGGAGAACTTCCATAGTGTCTTTAAATTAAAAACATAGAAGATGCTTGTCTGACTCAGTCAAAAACAGAAGGAAATGGACGAGCTTTGCAGCTGGGTCACTCACAGGCAGAGTATAGCTCAAGGAAGTGGAGCCGAGGAGGCCGGGGTGTGGGGGTCCGGGGCTGGAAAACCGACTCAGGGAAGTGGCTCCCAGCGATGGCGATGACAGCAGCCCTCACGAGTGTGCATCCAAGTGCATCTGGCGCTATGAGCATCCTCTGTGCTCCAGGGACCGTGCTAGATGCTGGGGCTGCAGTGAGACGCAAGCTGGTACTATATTCCACAGTGACCATGGTGGATGGGTGGGTTCTCGGGGTCCTGCATGAGTCTGAAGTAGATTAAGCATATAAATGTATTTTCACAACATCCACGAGAGTGTAAAACAGGCACACCTGACAAGCCCTAGGGGTTGGGAAGGCTCGCTCCTCTGTGTCTTAGGTTTTCTTATTCTCATTCCACTGGGAGGAAAATGAGGGCTCAGGACGGTTAAATCACTTGCCCAAGACAGCACAGAAATAAATGGGCAGGGCTGTGACTCCTAGGTCTGTCTGAAACTGAAGGCTTGGCTCTCAACCAGCTGCCTTTAGGGACATCCGGCACAGAGGCTGGGGAGAGGATCCATCTCTGAATCTGGGTGATTTCTGGGTTTTCTGGAGGAGTTTACTCCTCCAGTTCATTCCAAGGCAGGGCTTCTGTGTTTCCTTTCCGTGTTCCCTCAGATGGTCAGCTTTTTCTCCCAGCCTGTTCCTCTTAACCCTACAGAGTGCTGCCGGGCACATGGACCTTTTCCCAGGCCCCACCAGGTTGCAGGTGCAGTGGACCAGAACACCTGGGCAGTTCTCCAAGTGCCCAGCAGAGCCTGTGAGCTTGCTGGTTCAGACTTGCCAGGGCAGGCAGCATAGCTACGTGTAGAGTGTGTGAGAGAGTGTAGGCGTGTGGGGGGCCCTGGGGTGGCCTCCAGCCTACAGCTGCCTACTGATACCTGAGCTACAGACAAAGATACATATATAAATTCTGCTGTGCACACATATAAAGGTGCAAATGTGTCCGGCCTGTGGTGGCTCGCGTCTGTGTTTGTGAGCTAAAGACTGAGCCATTGGTGTGTTGGCCGGTGACATGAAGTACCAGGTACTTGGGAGCCCAGCTAAAGCAACACAAAGAGGAAAGTGGGTATTGAGGGGAGTACAGGCTTCATAGTGTTTATGTGGGCTGTGCTGTGGGGTGCATTGGGGATGGCAGTGAATGAAGAGCAGTGGTAGACAGAAACCCACCTGGCAGTGTAAGCCAGTGTGTCTGTGATGCTGGGGAGCCCTGGGTGCTGCTTTTCCCAGGAAAATCGGAAAAGAAAAATAAAGTGTGAAGACCAAGATAAAGCCCCTGGCATAGGCTCCTGGGGCACAGGGTTGCCTATCTGTCCTGGTCTGCTGCCCTTCAGCTCTTGGAATTCATAAAACAATAACTTTTCAGATGCTCACAGTTTGTTATTTCATACTACGGACATTTGTGAAGTGTTACAAGATGCTGTACGTAATGCTGAGACGTATTGTAGACATTTGCCCATTATAGACATAAGAAGACAGAAGCTCAGAAAGTTAGTCAGCTTTTCCAAGGTCACACAAGGCAGTTGGTGGCAAGTCAGAAATTCTAACCTAGACGTGTTGGACCTAAAAGTCTGTGGGTTTTCCAGTCTGTCCCACTGATGTTGACAACGTGATGGTTTATATTAATCCATCACTTTATCTTACCTTAATTTTCAAATGTTAAAAGCCCTGTCTACCTGGAATATACCCCTTAGTCATGGTGCAGAAATCTTTTTATGAATTATTGGATTCAATCTGTTAATATTTTCTTGAGCATTTTTGCACCTATGTTTAAGAAAGATGCTGGTCTTCAGATTTCCTTCTTGCAATGACATTGTTTTCTTTTGATATTGGGATAATGTTAGCCTCATAAAATAAGTTAGGAAGTACTTCTTCTATCTTTATTTTCTGGAAGAAGCTGAACTTCTATGTTTTGAAAGAAACTAGTATAGTTTCTTAAATATATGGGAAGCTTTGCCGTTGGACTTTGAACTTGGTGCTTTTTGTTTTGGAAACTTCTCTGTTATTAATGCAATTTCTTTAATAGCCAGAGACCTGTTCATATAATCTTTCTTCTTGTAGAAGTTTTAGTAGGGTGGGTCTTTCAAGAAACAGATCTATTTCATCTAGGTTACTAATTTTTTGGCACAAAGTTGTTTATGACATTTATTTGTTACATTTTTAATGTCCATAGGATCTGCACTGATGACCCCTTTTAAATTTCTGATATTAGTATTTTGCATTTTTCCTCCCCTTTTTTCTTATTTAGCCAAACTATAGGTTTTTCAGTTTTATTCATCTTTTCAAAGAACCAGGTTTTGGTTTGTTCATTTGCTCCACTGACTTCCTGTTTCCAATTTTGATTTCCTGTTTTGATTTCCACTCTAATTTTATTTCTTTTCTTCTGCATACTTAGGATATAAGTTTGCTGTTATTTTTTCTTGTTCCCTAAGGTAGAAGCTTAGTTTAGGTGATTGATTTTAGAATTGTTTTCTTTTTTAAAATATGCATCAGTGTTATGGGTTTTTCTCTGAATTATAAGCTTTTGCTTTTATTCCACACATTTTGTTACATTGAGTTTCTACTTGCATTTAGATCAAAACATTTAAAAATTTGTCTCAATACCTATTCTTCGACCTATGTATATAGATATGTCCTTCAATTACCAAATGTTAGGTGATTTTTCAGCTATCTTTCTGTTACTTATTTCTAGGTTAGTTGTATCATGTTATGAAAGACTATTCTGTTCTGATTTCTATTCTTTTGGACTTTTTTGATGTAGTTCGTGACCCTTCATTTGGTTTATCTAGGTAAATATTCCATGTGAGCTTGGTAAGAACGTGCGTTTCAGTGCCTCCAGACACAGTCTTTTGTAAGTGTGGATTAGACCCAGCTGGTTAATGCTTATTTCTACAATGTCCTTGTTGATGTTTTGCTTGCTGGTTCTGTCAACTACTGATAGAGGGGTGTTGAAGTTTTCAACTATAATAGTAGATTCATCTACTTTTCCTTGCAGTTCTATTAATTTTGCCACAATTTTCCAATGTTGTTTTTAAATGCTCACACATTAAGAATTGCTATGTCTTCTTGGAGAATTGACCCCTACTCTAAAGTGAATTATGTCCCTTCCTAAATTTATGTGTTGAATCCCCAACCCCCAATGTGATTATATTTGGAGACAGGATCTTTAGGAAATAATTAGCATTAAAGGCCATAAAGGTGGGACTTTGATCCAATAGGCGTAGTGCCTTTATAACAACACCAGATGTCGATCTCTCTACAGCAGATACTGATATCCACTACACACACACACTAAGATCATGTGAAGACATACCAAGAAGCCACCTGCTACAAACCAGAAAGAAAGGCCTTATCAGGAGCCAAGTGGCTAGAATCTCAGTCTTGGACTTTCCTTTCTCCAGAACTATGAAAACATAAATTTCTGTCGTTTAATAATATAGTATAATGTTGTGGTAGCCCGAGCAGACTAATACAACCCCTTTATCTGCATGTAACACCCCTCTTTATCTTCAATAATTTTCCTTTATCTGAAGTCCACTGTATCTGAAATTAATATAGCAACTCCTACTTTCTTTTGTTTGTTTTTAATACACATTTCCCCATTCCTTCCGATTTATCTATCTGTATATTCAAAGTGGGCTTATTTTAGATATATAATTGGTCTTGCGTTTTTATTTATTCTGTGTCTTTTAATTGGTGTATTTATGTCATTGGTGTTTAAAGCAATAAAAGATAGATAATAGGAAGCAGGGAGATAGATCTTCTGCAAAAGGGAAGGGGACTAAAAGGTGAAGGGAGAGGAAGGAAGGGGAGGGAAAGGAGTTAAAAAAAGAAATAAGATGTTTTATGTACACGTACCAACTTCACGCAAAAGGAATGTAATTACCATATACTGCAAATATGAGCTAATAAAAACAAAATATCAACAAAAATATAATAGTCGTTCTCAGGTTAGTTTATTACAGAATATCATGTTCACTAAAATTCTATGCTTAACAACTAAAATTTATGGTATGTCGCAAAGTTTAGAATTGATTTGTTGACTACAACTGAGTGATTAAAGAAAATGTACTTACTTGAAAATAAATTTGATTTACCTGAAAATATAATATCTACACACTTGTTACTTGTTATTGACTCTTGTTTCTTTAGTTTTAGTCACTCTTTCTCTACAGTCTCTGTTTTTTTATTTTGTTTTGTTTTTGTTTCTGATTTTTGCTTTTTGAGATAGGGTCTTGCTAAGTCGCTAAGCTGCCCAGGTTGGGCTCAGACCTGCAGTCCTGCCTCAGCCTCCTGGTGTTCTAGGGTTACAGGCATGTGCCTCTACACCTGGATCCTTTTCTGCTTTTAATTGAGTATTTTATAGGATTTCATTTTCTCTTCTCTCAGAGCCTATCAAATATACTTCTTTTCTTTTCTTTAGAGGTTGCCTTATGGTTTGCAGTATAATCCACATCCACTTTCAAATGACACTATGACACTTTATGGATGATGCAAGAATCTTATAAAACAATATTCTTCTGATCTCATAAAACATTATTTTCATTTATTGCACTTACTCATGAGTTACAATAATATATCTTTGTGAACTGTTATGCTGATCAATTGATAGTAAAAAAAATTAAAGGTTTTATTTTAATTTGCTCCTTCTTTAATACCCTTCCTTTCTTTAAATAGATCTGAGTTTCTGATCTATGTACTTTTTGGTACTCTCTAAAGAATTTCAATAATTTTTTCAAGGCAAATCTATGGTGACAAATTCCATCAATTTTTGTATGTCTGAGAAAATATTTCTTCTTGACTTCTGAAAGTTAGTCTCTTTGGATATAGAATTCAAGTTTGGAGTTACTAGTTCTAGCTCTAATGGAGTTACTTTTCCTTGTAGCACTTTAAATATTTCACTCCATTTTTAGCCAAGTCCATTTTGTGTTGCTATAATGAAATATCCGAGGATACTTTCTAAAGAAAAGAAGTGTATGTGGCTCGAGATTCAGGAAGTCCAAACAGCATGGCGCTAGTGCTTGACATCAGGCCAGCATGAAGAAAATGTCCCTTGTGGCACCACAACATGGTGGAGAAGCAGAACGGAAACTTGCCGTGTGCAGAAGGGAGCCTGTGTATAGGCGAGAAAGCAAGAGAGTGGGAGGGGGCAGACTCACTTTTCCAACAGCCCATAGAACTAATCTACCCCATGAGACCAGCATGGATCCCTTCACAAGGGCAGTTGTGACCCAATCACCTCCCACTAAGCCCCACCTCCGAAGGGTCCTACGATCTTTCATAACATCATGCCGGGGAATTAAGCTTCAAAAAGATTTGGTGGGGGGACGCCACATTTAAACCATGGTAATTCTTTCCCTGATTGCATAGTTTCTGAAGAGATATAAAATATAATTCTTATCCTTGTTCCTCAATAGACCTCTATAGATAAATGTGCTCCCCCCCCATGCCTTTCAAGATTTTGTCTTGATTTTTCTACAGTTTGAACATGATGTGCCTGGGTATAATTTTTTCTTTTTGGTTTTATTTTGCTTTTGCATTTATATTGCTTGATGTTCTGTGAATTTGTTGTCTGACATTATCTGTGGTTTGTTGTCTGACAATTTTGGGAAGTTCCTGGTAATTATTGCTTCAAATATTTCTTCTGTTCCTTTCTCTCTTCCCTCTGCTTCTGGCATTTTCGTTATGTGTCTGTTACAGCTTCTGTAAGCTTCTGGATAAAGCTCTATTTTGTTGCTGTTGTTGCTGTTCCCCTTTATACATTTCAATTTTAGAAGTTCCTGTTGACTTTTCTTTAAGCTCACAGAGTCTTTACGTGGCCATGTCCAGTCTACCAGGGAGCCTATCAAAGACATTATTTCTGTTACAGTGTTTTTTATTTCTAGACTATCTTTTGGATTCACTCAGAATTTTCATCTCTGCGTTATTACCCATCTGTTCTTTCACGTGGTCTACTGTTTTCCATTACAGCCGTCAGCGTATTGATCATCATTATTTACAATATTCAGTCTAATAATTCAACATCCTTGTCATATGTGAGTTTGTTTGGGACATTTTCTCTGTCTCTCCAAATTGTGCATTTTTGTCTCTTAGACAAAAATTTGTAATTTTCTGTCAAAGGCTGGGTACGAAGTCTTGTAGAAAGGAACTGAAGTGAAAACAAACAAACAAACAAACAAGCCTTTAGTGATGTAGTTAGTGGTGAGGTGTCAGAGAGATGAAACATCCTATAGTCATGGGGCTACGGGGCTCAGTGAGTCTGTGTGCCCTCCCCTGGCTATGAATTTCACACGCGTCTTTCAGTCCACCCTTTATCCACTCACATTTTTTAGGTGTGACAGGAAGGCTAGAGGGCATTGAAGTTAGGGTACTCTATTTTCCTTTCCTGAAATCCATTATGCTCTGGTAGAACCCCCTTACTATAGTTACGTTCCAATGAAAGTTTCTTTTTTTATATTAAAATTTATTCAAAATTACACAAATTACAGACCATTACACAAGCTTACAGACCATAATATATTGTGCCTTGTGCATATAACAGCGAACAATATAAACAACCACATAGATGCAATATTAAGTCCCAACTACATAAAGTTGACTGTTGTACAAAGGGTACGTGTTACTGTTTTGAGTTTGGGTTATTAGGTTCTTGTTTTTAGGATATTTTTATTCCTCTGGATTCTCATTCCCCTCCCCCTTTGCCCTCTTCTTGTTCTGGTGGGCTCTTTGCCTCTTAGGTGAGAACTGGCCCCTTGTCTTTTGAGGCAGATTTTCTTAAGAACAGGGTGCTCGGGGTGTGTTTCAGAATGACTACTTGCCCCTCCACATTAGAAGCACAAGGGGACTGCACTCTGAGCATCACTGGGGGAATCTGGTGTCGCTCCTGGAAGCAAAACTCACATACGAATACCTCCACCCCCACCATAACTAGGTCTTCCAGGGTTGCTCATGCTGATGCTCCAGTGATGTGTCTGCCACATTTTAGGTTTTCCTATCCCCACACTGGTAAGTTGTGATTCTTTCTGTTTGTCTATTTTCCCAATTTTGGGGTGCAATAGTTTGTGCTATGACCTCAGTTCTTTGACAGAGCTAAGAAAAGTCGTTGCTCTCCAGTTTGTTCAGCTGTTTCCTTGTGTGAACAGGCACGACAATGTCTTTACATGATGGAGTGGAAAACAGAAATTCCAGCATTCTACTTTTAAGACATTGCCTAAGGTTCTTTGCATATGGATGGGGTCAGAATTTGAAGTAAATGAAAAAGCGAGATGGTTCTTGAAGATTTCCCCAGGATAGACGATTGTCTCTCTCAGGCGAAGGTAGATAGCTGAAGGAGAGGTGCAGGGGAGAAGGCCTCTGGCAATCACTCCTCGTGTCCCCTGCTCTCTGCTCCAACCTCTGCCCACTGAGGCTCTGCAGGATGAAATGATGACTATTGAGCTGCTTTCATTGCTCTGCCAGACACTGGCCCGATGGCTAGTCAAGGAAATGCTCAGCTCATGCTGCGTTCTTGAAAGCCAGCAAGCTTCTGTTCCCAATGTGGACCTCAGTGTGCAGGACAAGTCTCAGGGATCTGAGGTAGCCCTGTGTTCTGTGCCCTCTTGCAAGAGGAAACCTCACTCTGCATTGGGCCTCAGTATAGTCTAAATGCTCCCCATACAGGGTGTGCTGTTGGAGGGAGGAAGAAGATTACAGCCTTGTAACGCTACCCTGGCGTGGTCAAGGGAGAGGCAGTATATTAGAGACTCTCATTCTTCTCCTTCCAGGATTAATAGGAACATTCACAAGGCTGGAAGGTTACATGCAGTGCCTGGGACCTGCACATCCAGGGATTTAGTAGGTTTCCCTGGGGGACATGGGTCCCTGCGAGGTGTTGAAAGGAAGCATCTAGTCACCCAAACCTAGAGTCCAACCTTGCCAAGGAGCCCGGAGAGAGCTCAGAATGGGAAGAGGCACGTCATGTCTCCAGGCTGGTAGGACTATGCCCACCTAAATGAAGCACATCTTCTTTTTTTTTTTAAATTTTTTTATTATTTTTACCAAGAACATGTATTGGTACATTGTATACATAATGTTCATAATCAACTTGGTTATTTTGTACCGGTACATGATACATCTTGGTTTTCCCCCCTCTTCCCCCTTCCCCTCCCCTCCCTTCCATTCACCCACCCCTCCCTATTTGCAACAAGTGTAGCTACACTTCACCATTTTTTCCCCTTTCATCTTACTTTTCTTTTAACCTTCTTCTTTATCCCCCTTTTCCCTATCTAGTTCTCTCTTTTGAATACTATCTCTCTCTTTTTTCTTTTTTAAACAAAATATCTATTCTACCCCTTTGTCCTTATTACACTTATGGTTTCTCATATCAGAGAAACAATTCAATGTGCACTAAGTGTCTGATTTATTTCACTTAATAGTATGTTCTCCAGAAACATCCATTTATATACAAATGACTCTATTTTATCCTTTTTTATGGCGGTGTAGTACTCCATTGTGCAGAAAAACCACATCTTTTTTAGCCATTCATCAGTTGTTGGGCATTTAGGTTGTTTCCAAGACTTAGCTATTACAAATTGTGTTGCTATGAACATGGTTGTGCATATATCACTGTGATATGATGATTTTAATTCTTCTGGGAAGATACCCAACAGAGGAATAGCCGGGTCAAATGGAACCTCTAGTTGTAGTTTTCTGAGGAATCTCCACAATGATTTCCACAGTGGTTGGACCAGTCTACATTCCCACCAACAGTGCAGAAGGGTTCCTTTTTCCCCACAGCCCTGCCAGCACTTGTTATTGGTTGATTTCTTGATAATAGCTATTCTTTCTGACGTGAGATGGTATCTT
>PVJO010015526.1:0-44712 GCA_004026905.1 Hystrix cristata
TGACCGTTGTACGTAGAATGTACCAATACATGTTCTTGGTTTAAAAAAAAAAAAAAGAAAGAAAATGGTCTTGGGACAAATTGTAAAGTTTTTCCCCTAAAAGTTCTTAGAGAAGCCAAAAGGAAGCACACAGAATTCCAATCAAGAGACCTTGCTTCGCACAAGAGGTGACCAGAAGCACACAGCAGAAGTAAAACTGGCTGGGATTGAGATTAGTAGAATATTCAAGCAGATTATTTAGTTTTGCTGTTAAAAACAAATCATTAATGTGATTTTTCCTGAAAACCAACCTGTTTAGAGTAAAAATAATAGTTAATATGTGAAATCGCCGTGAGTGAACGTGAAGAAATTTCTGCCCAACAAGCGGATTTCAACAAATGTGGCATCAAAAAACTAATTTACTGCAATTAATCACTCCAAAAGAAGGGCGATGCTTGGCCCATAATTTAGAAAAATACGAGAGACATTAATCCTACTTCTAGACTCTTTTGCATATCCTATCTATATAAAGTATGTAAGATTTCTTTAATCAAATAGTAACGTTAATTTCGTCTTGAAATTTAGCACTTTTCTGAAAGCGATAGATACAGTAGGAATAAAGCGCGCGTGCCACCTAGTGGTAGAATTGGTTACACGCAAGTGTAAATCCACCTTGTGCTTCTGAAGCGACTTGTTTGGACAGAGAGTCCAGTACCATTGTGTCACAGAGATACCAGTTCATCCTTAAAATCTACTTATCTTCACTTATAGTTCTTTTCTCCCGAGGTTAGACGCATATATTTTGTGTTCGGAAGGATCTTAACGACTCTGGTTTCTGGGCAGAAAATCCCTAAATCCAAACATTAACCCTTCCCTGCACCATCGTCTCAGGCACCCGCCGCCTTTTGAAATCATCACTTTATTGTCGAACCCAACACTTACGAAGTCAAGTCTCATGTTCAAAAAAAACCTGGTACCTCTGCATCAATATCGTCCCACCTGGGAGCTAGAGTTCACAATCACCTATGACAGATTTTATGAATAACCAGAAGAGAAAAGCTGAAATATTCCAAGCACAAACTGATGATAATTATATGTAACCAAACACAAAACAATAAGTAGGTGGAATTAATTTCCCTGAATTTGGCTTCACATAATGTATACCTTTATTGAAATATCACACTGCATCTCATAAACATGTATAATTAATATAAGTTAATCAGTTTTTAAATGTGTTTAGGAATATGAAAATATCAACTACTCTAATTTGATAACTACTTACAAATTAAATTTTTAATTCACAAATGTGTGCAATTCAGAACTTTAAAATTAAAATAGCAATAACACTAATACACATTCCTCTAAAAACAGAATCCTTTCCTTTTAAAAAATAAAATAAAAATACTGAGAGTCTCCATTACTTAATATTTTCATTCATTTCCTTCCAATGTTTTCTAAAAATCAAACTTACTTTTTACATGCACAAATATATGTAAGTCACTTATGTACGCCTGACACTTGGCAGCATGCACACAGCAAGCCCCATCTTAGTTTGGAACTTTGTTCCTTATTATCATATTTATGTATTAAGTGACTCTCCTGTCCTTGTAATATGTTCCAAGTGCAGTCAGATTCATTAAACATTCAAGTTATTCTTTCTAAAAAGCCACTCATCAACACATTCTAACTTTCACAAATAACTTATCTCATTTTAAACGCATATTCTCTGCCAGGAATTGTGCTAATTATTTAAATGTACTGACTCTAGTCTGCAAAATAAATATGCTGAGTTTGTAAGGGGAGAATTTAGGTTCAGAAAGTCAGAGGCATTTGGACAGCCGTGGGAGAGATGAGTGGCGGAGAGAAGATTCTTGGTAGCAGTCTTGGGTACTATCTCACTGCACTGCAGGACCTTTTCCCCCATGCTGGCGGCGTGCACTGTGGTAGCTTAAGATCCACCGAGCTCTGAGATATCGCTCCCACCTTCCTCTCAACCCTGAACTTCTATCATCTTCAACTCGCTCTCTCCAGTTTATTTGCTGCTTCTACATCTACCATATGTATTATCACCCCTGAACCTTCTCATATTTTGTGCTCTATCTGAAATTGCACTGCCAAGATTTAGTGTGTCCCACTGGATTCATGTTAGGACCTTGAAGCTGCACAAGTGGACAAAAGGGGATATTAAGACACAAAGGGGCTGGGACACAAAGAGTGAGTGTAGCGTAATTGGAGTCAGGTTGTGATTCGCGTGCCAGCTTACCTACTCAATCTTACATGCTCTAGGATAGTCTTTCTAGCTCCCGGGATGGTTCTGTATCAATCCTTACCCACAGGGAGGCGCCTGTTGGTGGCTAGGGCAGAGCAAAAGAGTGGGCGTCTTCAAATAGTAATAACATCCAGGGTCGGACCAGAGCAGCATTATGATTTTCAATGATCTGACTAATTTCGTGCAAGACTCAAATTATTGAAAGGCAAAGTCACAATCCTGAGGTGGTCAGAATGTTAAAGAGCCCTGAGGTGTGCGGCACCCAGTGGGAAAAGGTGATATGCAGATCAGAACTGGAGGTGAGGTAATAGGAAGAAAGATGCCATTTATTTTACCTGTGTGCACCTCTGCCCCACTTCCTCTCAGAATTTACTAGACACCAGCAATAGATGACAAAATTAACTCTAGACCTCCTCATAATGAATTGGCGTGAGCCTGAAGATCCGTATTGACCTCTGTTAGTTTACTGATCCAGCAAGTGACTGTGAATGAAAAGATCTAGGAAAAGGTACCATCTAACCATGTTTCTCCTTCCACTCTACATCTTTTACTAACCCTTTGGAGCTAACTCAAGACTAGATTTCAGCAGATAATGTTGTTTCAAATGATATCTCACCAACTTTTCTTTGAGCTTTACATATTTAAGGATGACAAGTGTAGACTGATCTTTGGGTACTTATAAATGGTTCCTACTATAGACATCTTTACTCCAACTTCCATTATTAATTGATATATCTCCATAATTTTAGATTAAAAACTAAATACGATCCTGGCCCTGGCTTCTAGATCTTACAGACTAATTTTTCAGATTCACAAATATGTAATGATTAAATAATGTGATGTGAACTGAGGTAGATCGATGCTCAGATTGTTATAGGAGATCAAAGAAGATGCCTTTTGGATGGAGTGGGAGTGGTTTAGTCAAAACAATTTTCCAAGTCTCCAAGAATAAATTACTAGGTCAAAGAGTGAGGATTTTCTCTTTGACTGCAGAAAAGTCTGATGACATTGGCTACCATTAGAGATACTTTTAGTGTCTGACTTTCCTCTTTTCTTAGGCATACCACTGACTACAATTCCCAGCCCTTTTCACTTCGGAAAAGACACATAATAAATTCTAACAGCAGACAGGGAGTTGAAGAATCACTTTTGGGTGGATGCAGTGAAAAGCCCTCTCTTAAATTTTAGTTCCTTTCTTCCCTACTTTGGATGTATCCTGAGATAATGGCATCACAGGAACATATAAACCTGCTTAGCTGAGTTTCCATGTGAAAGGCAGCAGACTTGGAAGATGGCTTGAACTACACCAAGATTGCATGAGCAAAAATAAGTCATGGGTTAAGCCCCTGGCACTTAATATAGCATATTACTATGGAATAAATTTAGTGTATCCTGACTAATTCAGGTGTTATCATAAGCACTGTTTGGTTCTCTTAGCTCATAACTCTTATTCAAATTTGTATGGTTCAGAATAAAGAAAATATCCATATACTTTGACAAAAGGAGCATCCAAGGAGCAAAATCATTTGTCTTCTTTTTCTGAGTGGTGACTAACGGAATTACAGGAGGGTGATGTGAGGATTAGGAGAACTCAATAGGTAATGGAAATCATGGAAACCCTTTTTCAACATGGTAAGTACAAATGACAGTGACAGCTATAGGGACACATGGAGAGGTGAGATCAGAGGGAAGAAGCAACAGGAAAGCTAAGTGGTGGTGTGAGTGCCATGTAATTGCTGTTCATCTCCTTGAGATTATTGCCCAATGCTCCTCTTCAAATTCCCTAAAATAACAAAAACAAAATGCTTCCAACAACAGAAGCAACATAAGTCAAATTTATTTACATGTCAAAATTAACTGTTAAAGCAACATAATGTCTTCCTTCATATGAAATACTGCACAGAAACTGAAAGTGGAGAGTGGAGAGGCTCTGACTGAAGTAAAGGAGAGAATCAGACCTGCTTACACCACAATCCCTTTGCCTCTCTGGGGCTCCATAAGTGTCAGTACGGGCAGAATCATAGCCTGATACATATAACACCCATCCCATAGCTCCTCATCTATACCACATGCTGCACATGCACTGAGAATCTTCATCCTTCTTCAAAGTTTCCCAATTTATTTTTGCAGAGTCCTTGGGGATGTCTTACATGTGCTTATGAGCAAGTATCTTTTTTCGTTTGTTTGTTTGTGGCAGGTAGAATTTTACAAAGATGGCTACCACAATATATTTTACCCCACAGAGAGCATTGGCAATTGTCCTATCAGTTGATGGGGGTTATGACCCTTTTCCTTCAACAACGGGGAGTTTAATGATAAAATGATGCTATGTAATTTCCAAGGCTAGATCAAAACACTGCATGTCCTTCATCCTATTGTCTTGAGAAATCTGATCTCTAAAACTGACCGCCATGTTTGGAAGGTCCAGGTCACATGAATAGGCTTTGTGGGGGAGTTCTAGTTGACAAAGCTGCAGTTCTGCCTACAGCCAGTATCAACTCCCAGCCGAGGAATGAGGAGGCTTTCGAGATGATTCCAGCTACAACCATCAACTGACTACAAGAGCCTGAGAAACCTCGAGCAGGAATCACCCACCTTGCCCCAACCACGTTTCTAGACTGAGAGTCATAAGAATAACATGATAGGGATTTTAGGGGAATTACTTTTTATACAGCAATAATGATCTTGTACATTCCAAAAAATATTTACTGAAAATCTGCATAGGCAAAACACAGCTTTAGTCCTTACAGGATAAGCAGCAAATAAAGAAAATCCTCTCATGACATTGTAGTGCAGACAAATGACAGTGAATATACAAACTTAAGCTTTTGTACTGGTCTTAGGATAAAATTTTACATTCAAAATCATCTATTTGTTCCCCAACCTCAGTTTATAAGCCTACTTCGTGAAACCACCCATATCTGGACTGGACTCTTCCTAAAATGTGTTAAATTCTCTAGAAGACATGGTGTCAATTTATTTTGTGAATAATACCAGAGTCTTGTTTTTGTAAGTCACTTTGCTGAGGTATGACTGGCACGTGTATGCCTGGGAAACCACTGCCACCATGAATATCATAGAAATAGCATCATCTTTCAAAGTTTCTTCTCACCTTTTTATTAGAGTGTGTGTGTGTGTGTGTGTGTGTGTGTGTGTGTGTGTGTTTGTGTGTGTGCGTGGTAAGAGAGTAGATCTCTGGGGAAATTTTTAAGTATGTAACACCACACTGCCAGCTCTATAGACACTATCCTGTGTAGTAGATATTCAGAATTTATTGATCTTGCAGAATCCTGGGATTATAGGTGTGTGAGACCACCCAGCTTTAATTCCATTTCAATTTGCTCTTCTTTTGCTGGTTGCCTAAAGAATAAACATAACAGAGTTTTTAATTCTTGTACTAACATAAGGTTTTAAAGCTGTAAATCTGTACTGCTTTCAATACGTCTCAGAAATATTGATACATTGTATCATAATTCTCATCTTCTTCAAAATATTTTCCATCTTTGTTTATGCTATATTCTTTGACTCATATGCTTTTTAAAAGTGAATTGTTTGAGCTGAGGATTTAGCTCAGTGATTAGAGTGTTTGGCTTGCAAGCACAAGGCCCTGAGTTCAATCCCCAGCACCAAAAAAAAAAAAAAAAAAAGATGAGTTGTTTAAATTCCAATTATTCTAGACTTTTCTATCCTTTGATTTGGACTTTTCTATATTTTATTTTGTCGATGTCTTCATATAATTTGGGTCAGAATATTTTCTATAAAATTTCAAAATTTAAAATTTGTTGAGATTTGTCTTATGGTCCATAATATGTAATATTTTGGTAAAATATCCTATTTTAATATAAAATTTATTCTCAATTTTAAAATGTATTCTTCTATAACTATCACAGTGGCCAAAGGCGTTGATAATATTTATCACATTATATATCATGAGGATTCTTTAGCTTCTTCTATTAATTGCTGCAAGATTATTGTTAAAATCTTTAACCATAATTCTGGAATTGTTTTTTCTTCCTTTAATTCTTACATAGTTTTTTACATGTACTTTATAAAGCTGCCATTAGACACCTGTACAAAAATAATTTTATATATTACTAATATATGGACACTTTCATCATTATTGAGTGTCATTCTTTGTTTCTTGTAAGACTTTTGTCATGATGTTTCATAAATATCCTTATAGTTTTGGTATTTTCCATCTGAACAAACTTCATGTTCATGTCATTGTATGAATTTTGTTACCAATAGACAAGAATATTGTTGTTTCTTGCTCTTTCGTCCTGTTTTACAGTCTCTGATTTTTGATGGGAGTAATTCATTCATTTATACTTAAAGACCTATTGGCATTGTTCTATTGGGGTCAACTCCCATTTACCAATTTGTATGGATTTTTTTTGCTGCCATTTTTCCTTTCTTCTGTTTCTCTTTTTTTTTATTCTCTATCTCATTCATTTCTCCTCTCATCTTTATTTTCTTCCTTGTGCTTTTTGTTGTTTCTTTTGTATTACCTTGGTATTACTTTTTACATGTTTCAGCTATGGAACTAAATCATATAAATCATATTCTTTCATCTTTAATGATTTAAATATGCTTACTCCTAAGAAATTTTCTGATTTCTGTATTACATGGACTCACAAGATTCTGATATTTAATATTCTAATTATCATTTTAAACATTTTGTACTTCCATTTCACTCTACTGTTGTTAGAAACTTCGGTTAAATTTCTATATGAAATGGACTTCACGTTTTATGATTTTGTTAATGACCTCTGGTTTCACCATATTTTAATCAGGGAGCGCTGCTTGTAGTATTTCTAGTTTGTGGAATTTACTGAGATTGTCTTTATGATTTTATATGATAGTACCTTGTGAATGTTCTACCTATTCTTGACAAGATATACTGTCTAAGGGCATTGCATTTTGCATTTATACTTAAAATGTGTTTATTGATTCTTACATCATTTAGATTTTCTCTGTCTTCATTTTTATTTTTCTCAATATGTCTTGTATTGAAGTAGTACTTTAAAATACCCTACGATGAGTGTCTTCTATTAGCACATCTGTAGTTTTCACCTGTTGGGATTTTTGTACATAGATAATCCTAAGTGCTGTGTGTTCACTGTGAACTAGGTGGTAGCATTAAAAAAATTCCTTTCTTTGTCATCCTTAACACTTGCTAGCTTGTGTACTGCATTATCTACCATAGGATCCTTCTGCTTTCTTCCTGTTTCAGTGCCCTGTTTCCATACATTTTTATTCTTTCCCAGTCACTTTGCTTTGGGTGTGTCTCATATCCAGCAAATATTTGGGCCAAGATGGATCTCTGCTTTTTGCATGTAGGCGAAGTCATCATACTCATGAAGATCACTGATTTTGGTTTGAACTCTACCATAATATTTTATAATTATGTTTATTATGATATAATTACTATGTTCCCTCTAGTATCTGTTTAACTGCTTTTATACAGTATTTTTTAAATTCTACTTTTTTCTTGCCCACTTCCTTCTCTTCTCATTTTAATTTTCATTATTTGCACAATATATTACATTCTCAAGTTAGTAATTTGCCCTCGTTATATTTTCATTCCATTCTTAGAGCTACAATAAAGATTTCTTATTCATAATTTTATTGAAGATTTCCACTAATCTGTTATACAACTGAAGCTAATCCTATGGTCTCTTCAAGGACTAACAAGTACATGATTTTATAAGTTCTTGAATCTTTCAAACTATTTTTTGTAGTTATAATACTTGGAAGATAGTAGATTGGATGTATAACCCCAGATTTGCCTCTACCATGTCACATTTTGAAGTTGTAGCCTCATGGATGCTTTCCTTTGTTTTGTTTTTCACAGGTAGGATGACTATTTAATTCTTTCCTACTTGTTGTCAGTTTGACCTTTTTACCTGGAGACTGGGAAGAGATTTTCTCTATCTTCAAAGTCAAATAATTTTACTAGCTTTAATCTTGGGTTTTCTTGTTTCAGGTGACTTTTCCTAGGCACCTAGATTCAGGTAGATTCAGGTTTCTTTCTACATGTATTTATTGCAATACACTTCTAAATATTGCATCTTGCTTGTCCCTTGATTTAATCTATTTACCAAGAGCTACACAATGTGAACACCATCTTTGCTTAAATTCCATTTCTACCACTCTTTTCTGACCTTTAAAAACCTTTATCTCATTTTCATTTTCCAAGTTGTCTTCTTATCTTTAAATTCAATGCCTGTCATCGCATTTTCACTCGAGTCTCTTCCTTTTGTGACTTTTGATTTACTTTTCATTTAGGAGATAATTGCATTTTAAAAATTTCTGTTGTGGATTTATTTAGCTGTATTTTCACCTCTACATGTTTTGTCTATTTTTAAAAGATATTTCACTTAAGGTATTTTTATTCATAAGGCAAATGCTTGTTTGAATATATAATGTTGCCTTAGAACTTTATTGTTATTTGTAGTTCTTTAGTAAGGAAAATTTTAATTGATTGACACATATTGGATCTGATTATTTTAATAACTGTCTAACACTGGACTTTCTTCTTAGCGGTTTTTTGGGCGGTTTTTGTTTTGTTTTGTTTTTAATTTTTGCATGCACCTAAGAGTCCTTATGCAGTGTCTCCCTCTGCTGTCAATATAGCAAATCGCAGATACATAGCAGATTTGTTAATTGATGTATAAGATCTGTTAACTGATGTTTCTAAAGTTTGATTTTCTGTCTTTTACAATGTTAAAATGTTCTCTTTTAGTTCATGTGTCTTTTACTGCACAGTTTCCAAACAATTTCTCTTTATTTCTTTTAGTTTTTGCTTTTCCCCAAAACTATGCCTTTCAAAAACTGACACTTCAGATTGTGTGGACTTTTGAATTACTTTCCTCTATTCCATGCCCCAGTTCTCTATGATACATTCTTTAGTATGCCCACAGTTAAGGCAGGGATATTATTTCTTCTCTTTGATGGACAGTTAACTTTTATCATTATTTTCTTTTATATTGTTATAGATTTTTTTTGATACTTGTCAGATATCTGATATGACATTTGCATATTTCATTAGTCTTTATCCTTTGTTCCACAAGATATGCCTATTTATCTTCATATATTTTTCTTTCTTTCCCTTTCTCTCCTTCTTTTTCCTTCTTTCCTATTCCTTCTTCCCTCCATCCTCCCTCCTTACCTTTTTTTCCCTTCCTTTCTTCCTTCCTTCCTTCCTTCCACCTTTTTCTTTCTTTCTTCTCTTCAGCACTAAGAATTAAACCCAGAGCATTTTCACAGAGCCACATCCCCAAGTCTTTTCAATATTTTTTTTTTGAGACAGGATCTTGTGAAATATCCCAGGCTGAATTTAAACTTGCAATCCTCCTACCTCAGTCTCCCAGAGTGTTTTGTTTGTTTGGTTGGTTGGTTGGCTTTTTTTAGCTACAACAAGTTCTGAGGTACAATATATTCAACAGTTCTCAATTCGAAATACTTTCAAACGTCTTCCTGATTTTCTTTTTGACCGATGGTAACATAGAACTGCTGTTTTCTTTTCATTTCGTAGTAGTTTCATTGTTATTAATTTCTAGCTTTATTTCTGTCCTCTGTAAAGTGAGACTTTTATCATTAATCGAGATGTTACTTGTAGGAAACATATGGCCACATTTTTTAAATATTTCATAGGTTCTTTATAATATGCACCCTAGATTTCATAGGTGAGGTGTCTCCTACATTTGTATTTAATCAATTTTGGCAGTACAGATTTTCAACTTACATTTTACTGATGTTTTGCCTATTGTACTTTTTTGTTTGTTTTATGAATACTTGAAATAAAATTGTCCAAAATTATCTACTATTTTGGATTTTTCTGTTTTTCATTGTGATTCTATTTGTTAGATGATACTATACATTGCATTCATGTTTACATATTATTGGTGAATTGAATATTTCATCAAATGAAATAAAATTTTAACATTCTCTTTTGCTTAAAGTCTGCTTTTTTGTAATCTGGTTTTGCCTTAAAACTTATTTTAATATTGCTTTAAATTTTATTATTTGGCTACTATCATTTAGATGGTCTATTTTTACTACTCCTTTACATTTAATTTTTCTGATACTTTATATTTAGATGCATCTGTTATGATAAGCTTTAATCATTTTCCTAAATTGACAAACATTTTGGCTTTAAATTTGGAGTATTGATACATAGCTAATTGCTAATGTTTTCCTCTAAATCTACCATCTTGACTGTTTACTTGATAATCTTTTTAAAAACAATCATTGTTAAATCATTTAATTTTCACTCCTTTGGTCTGACTACTACACCATGTAAAATTTTATTTTTAATTGTTATACAAGAAATAACCAGCACTTTCAAAATTAAAAGTTAAACAAAGTAGTCTATAATTTCCTCCCAGATAACACAAGAAACTTGGAACAATTCAGCCTGTTATACTGTTCCTTTAAATGCTATTGTTAGCCGGTTTTTAAAGTTCTATCTTTTCTTTTTCCCAATCAGATATTTTTATTACTGTTCTTTAAAACTATTGTTCATTTACATCTATTCATTCATGTGGTTTGAATATAAAATAACCCCCAAAGACTCAAGTGTTGAAGGGTTGTCCTCAATCCAGCAATGTTGGGAAGTGAAGCATCTGGATAGTGATGGGGTCATGACATCTCTAACTTCACCTTGGTCGATTTATTTTGTTTCTTGGGATATCTATCTATCTATCTATCATTCATCTGTCAATCATCTATTTCGAAAATGTCTCCATTTTACCATCAGTTTTTTACAATATAATTGTTGTGTAAATACTTTTCGTATTTCCTCTTCAGTACTTTCACAGTTCTGCTTCTTTTTTTGTTTTTCCTAATTTAAAGTTAAAATACACCCACAATACAAGGAAAGTGAGACTCAAATGCTTCTCCTTTTATCATATTATTTTTGTGTTTATGAATTAATCTTAAACACAAAAATAATATATGTATCCATATATTATTTTAATATTATAAACCATCATAATATTCAGTATATGATGGTTTCAGGCTTTGGGGGGGGGTCTTGGAACCTATCCCTTAGATGAGGGAACTACTATTTCTAATCAAAAACAAAACAGAATTAAACAACATTTTAACCACTCAAACTTGGAATATTTTGTGCTTTTAAGACAAAGAATAAAAAGAATTGAAATGAAGATATCTGAGCGTGTCCAGCAAGCGTTACAGAAATGTAACAAGCAAAGTTCAAATAGAAAATGGAATAAAAATATTTTAAAATGTATTAATAAACAGTAGGAAGATAAATGTACATTTACTCTACGAGTTCTAAGAAACACTTAAAAGTCCATATTTAAACACAAGCGACCACTTTTTTCCTCTTTTGAGGACAGTAAACACAAAAGAATTTCTGGGACCGATCCCACATCAACCCCACGCTCCACAGCGTTACAGCCCCTGAGCCTCAGAACGGAAAAGGAATTGCGTCCCGGGCATTGTGGGACCTGTAGTCCATGCTGCTTCCGCACGCGCCGTTTAGCTTCCGGTCACTCTTTCAGAGTCCTGAGAAGCGGACTGAGCGTTAGCAGAAGCTGTGTTGGGCAGCTCTGTGCTTGGAGTTGTCTGGTCCTATAAGTTGCAGGCTCTGTGTCCACGGGAATGGAAGGAAGGAGTGGCTTGGGTCGGGCTGGAAGACTGGAAGACTAGGACGCTCCTGTGCGCATTCTTGCGAAGTAGCGCTGTCATTTGGAATGGAGGCGAGTGCGCATGTGCATTCTTCCACCGGCGCTCCCCTGTAGTTCTCCTTCCGGTAGTTCCCTTTCCCCGCCCTTCCACCTACGTGTAACCCAATCCTGGGTCCTGAAATCTGGCAGCGCTGCGTCGCTCACGGAGTTTTAAAAGGCTAACCGGGAAGACAAACTAAACCTCTTAAGTTTAAACCATGGTGATGAGTAAAGTTAACTCTCCATCAGGAGGTCAGTTTTACAGTCCTGTGACCTGAGTCTTGAACTGCTAGAGACCAGGGTGTGTCCTACTAAACTTTGTGTCCCTTCAACAGCCTTTGACAGCCACTCTCGCAAATATCTTCATGTGGGCAGAGTCTGTCGGGACCTCCTACCGGGACCATTTTCTCCAATCCTTAGTGGAACGAGGCAGGCCACTACTTTTCTAAACTGACGTACGCCAAAGCAGTGACATTTTATAGAGTAAGTGCTCGTGTGGAAGAAGATAGTGAATTTTGCTTCTCAGAGTAAATGCCTCCCTAAAATACCATTTTCTTGGCACGTATAAGCCCAAGTCCGAAGGCAAAGTTCAGATGCTAGAGTGGAAAAGAAGGAAGTACCTAGGCATCAAGAATGCATTCTGAAACGAAAAGCCTCCTAGCTGAGACCTCTTGCAACAAATTAAAGGGAGAGTACACAGAGTTTAAAAGAGAAATGACTGGAACTCCTGTATCTGCACCCTTCATGGAGTTTTGGCTCAGGAAGAGGGCAGATTGGAGACATCCAGAAAGAAGGAGACAATGACAGCTTAATTCAAACACTTGAGTCAAAAGATGAAAGTTATGAATTTAGGTGGGAAAGGTACAAAAGGTCTTTTAAGGTGGGAAAGTGAAGGAAACGAAGGGTCAGGTGACAGGGGGGACAGGAGGTAATGGACTCAACGGACGGAAAAGTTTATTTCATTCTGGAACCCTGGACTGGGTGCTTTGGGTTAGCCTAGTCACTGATGCTTATTTTATCTCTACTAGTTCTGTCTTGTTTACACTGCCTGTAGAGAAGGAGGCATGAACCAGGTACTGGCAAATTGATTTTTCTTCTTGTTTTGTATTTTGCACTCCCTACAAACTTAGGAGTTTAATTTGTCTTCTCTGAGTATTGATTACTCAGGGTTAGTTGACCTTTTCCCATGTATTCTCATTCATCATCATTATGTTCTATAAAATTGCTGCATTGACTTAAAAGTGTTAGGATCTTGTTAGTCTCTAGTCAAAGCGTTTTGATCAACTAGTCAATATATAACTTTGGTTTATGAGTTTTTCTAATTAAAGGCCCCTTCTATGTGTATTATTTTGTATTCATTAACATTGAACTCACAGTCAACAGTACTATAATTCACGCCCAAATGAAGCTATCCAACACATGCATTTTCTCCGTAAGGCACATCACATTTGTTTGGCATTTAGGTACACTAGTCAGCACTTCAGCACTACACGTGGAAGCAATTTTAAATAATTAAATCACAATACAAAGCTCAAAAGTCTGAAAAACACTACACTAAATAAACTGTAAAAATACTTATTTAAATGAGAAAGCTGAAATGAGGTTGCAGTGCTTAGGGAAACAAACTTTTGCAGCTCTCTGTATGTCTAGGAGTAATGGTGAAGGTACTGTATTGACTTTGCGGTTGCAAACGAATTTTACCAAGTAGGTAAGTTTGGAAACATGGAACTGATGAAAAACAAGGATTAAATATATCACACAAATGGACTTCCTAAAACTGAAGCAGTCTTGAATTCTTCAAATCATACATCTTGCATTTTTACCACTTTCTCTGACCCTTTTTAAAATTTTACCTTCATCTATTTTTTATTCCAGCCATTGTTTTCTTGCTTCTCATGCACCCCCCATCATCTTTTTTCTTTCTTGGGGACCTTGTAATTAAGTAAATTCAGTTTGATATCTTTCTGTATTTTCTCTATTTGTTTTATGAATTGCTGGATCTCTCTCTCTCTCTCTCTCTCTCTCTCTCTCTCTCTCTCTCTCTCTCCCCCCCCGTGTTAGTTTGTTTTGTTTCTCTTATAGAAATTTTTCTAGGTAAAGGCTGCTCCTATGAATTTCATGAGCAGAATCTGAAGACTGAAGTGACTTCACAGATTCTTCATAAATTTTCTCTCCTGTAGGATACCAACGTTTTAGTCTCAGTAATACATCTTCTTGATTGTATTCATCAGTATTATTTTAATGGCCACATTTGATTATCATATTATCTGGATGATTTCAGCTCTTTTAAATTTTCTGATTCTTGGATTATATACTAGGACATAAGCTCCAGAGACCCTAAAAACTCTCTTTATTCTTTTTCCTGGTCTGCTTTTTCTCTGTTCTTCAGGGATATTTCTATTTTAATTTAATTTCACTAACTCTTTCCTCTGCCCTCTCCATTCTGTTGTGGAGCTATCTGATGACAATTTCAATTTATTGTCAACTAATGCAAATTATTTCAGTTATTTTATTTTATGTATTGAATTTTCGTTTGATTTTTATTTATATCTTCTATTTTTCTGCTGAGACTTTCTCCCTTATCATTTATTTCAAGATTTTATGTAGTTGCTCAGTGAGGCGTTTATGTTGGCTGCTCTAAAATCCTTGTTTCAGGTGATTCTGGGTGACAGGCTGGGGAAGAGTCATATACCAAGGTGACCCTGGAGGCCTAGGTTCCCCTGCTGTGCCCTGGTGAATGTGAAAACCTTCACAGTTGTCTGATATTTGTTTTAAATGTAAAATACAGAGATTTATTTAAAAATCTATACTTGAGAAAAATGTGTTTACTCTATTTTGACTAGAAGTGCAAGGCTATTATTTTTGCCTTTAACAAGTTAACAATTCAGTAATACGTAACAGTTCAGCAAAGGCGAAAACACATGCAAGCTCCCTTTCAATATTAACTTTGATCAAACATCTAGCTATATTTCTGTTATGGCTTATGTCTAGATGTCCCCCCAAAGCCTCATGGTTTTTCAGAGATGGCTGGATCTAGTGTGTGTGATGCTGGGATTACTAAATCATTCAACTGATTGGCTTGGCATAGTTCTGGGTGTGTGAATACTAAATCATTCAACTGATTGGCTTGGCATAGTTCTGGGTGTGAGCCTAGAGAGAATATAAAAGGACAGAAAGAAACTGCTATCACTATTGGTCACTTGTCACTTGCTGCTTGCTGCCTTCAGCCTGCCCTGCTTTGCCATAGACTTTTTCTCCTCTGTGATGCCCCTCTGCCATGCCACCTTCCCTGGAAGCCAGCCAACTATGAACTGAAACCTACAGACTGTGAGCTAAATAAACCTTTCCTCTTTTTACTAGGCGTTGGGTATTTTGTCTCAACAACAAGAAAAGTAGCAAAGGCAATTTCTTTCTATGCCTACTTATAGAAGCAGATGTTAGACACTGTGGTGATAGAGAGGCAGCTGAATGGATGAAGACAGAAAGAAAACAAGCATGGTTGCATAAATAAGTTAACAAAGAATAAAAATATTTAATATTAATTGTATTTAATAAGTAAAAATAACTGAAGAGAAAAGAATTGCTGTACTTCAGAAAGAATTATATTGAACAAGTAAAAATCTTATAATATTTAAGAATGAAAGAAAAAAGACAAAATAGTTATGAGAGTTTAACTGTGGTTAGGTCCACCTGACTAACATTCAAACTTTCCATATATCTTCTTCCCTTCTATCATTTATTGATCTTTTTTTCCCTTGCATTGTAGAATTAATGTTTACTTTGGCATGTGTTACTCATTTAAATTGCTTCAGAACCCATACATCTTCCTGTATTTTTTCTCGAGTCAGCATTTAAACTCTGATCCCACCACGAGTTTTACTTTTATTATTGATCAGTAAGAGAGTCCAACAAATCTTTCAAAAAGATTTAAAAAAAAACTTGACATTTGTATTAAGCCAATGCAGTAAGCAAAGAAACAGAATATATGAAGGTTAGAAAAAAGTAATCCTTATTACTGTTTTTCTGTGGTCATTTTGTTCTTTACTTCTTTATTGTAATTGTTCCTTTTATTTGCTCTTTGTGGGGAGTTGGACTTCATTATTAAGTATGTTTTTCAAATAATGTTCTTCCATTAGTATTTTCCTGTTTAATTCTTAATAAATTTTTGTTCTACAGTGAATCTTAATTCTCAGAAAGGTTCATACTTTTTCATCTCAGTTTTAAAAAATGATCTTTATTTTGTGTTGTGTTTGCATTTTCCTATTAACTACATATCCTTTAATTCTTTTTTTTTTCCTTTTTTTTTTGTGGTGCTGGGGATTGAACTTGTGGCCTTGTGCTTGCAAGCAAGCATTATAACCACTGAGCTAAATCCCCAGCCCCTTGAATTCTTCATAGCACAAGAATTTATGGAAGATACAAGCATTTTATATTTCATCTGGATTACAAATTTCTACCAGGATTAGTCTACTCTGTACCTTGACTTTTACTTCTTTTACTACTTTCATTTTTTGCCATCACGTCTTTGCATATTATTTTTTTACCATGTCCTTTATTTTTTATTTTTTTTTTTTTTTTTTTGTGGTGCCGGGGATCGAACTCAGGCCTTTGTGCTTACAAGGCAAGCACTCTAATCACTGAGCTAAATCCCCAGCCCTATGTCCTTTATTTTAAAATTTTATTGATCCTAAAGTTGCTGGTGAAAACTAGAACTATATGTTGTGGTGAGGGTAGATAGATGATTGCAGCCATACCTGAAAAATTATTTGAGACACTTACCTTCTCTTCGAAGCTGTAGCTGAGCATTTACTGTTGCATTCTCTGTACCTTTTTTAATAATAGAAAGCTTGGGGTGGAGAATGGGTAAAATTTACTCAAGATAGCCTTTAGCCCTTTGTTGGAAGCCTGTGGCATGTTCTTTCCACCCTCAATTTGGGCTAAAGACTATTGGAATATTGTTCTTCCAGTTCTTCATATTGCCTTGAAAACTGGTAGGTCTCTGGCAGCTCTCCTTGATTTTTTTCAACGAAAGAAGAAGGGAAATTTTTTTGGTTAGTTTAAGGAAGCATTGTTATGGCTTATGTCTAGATATCCCCCCAAAGCCTCATGTTCTCATAGGTGGGAGTTTTAGGAGGTGGCCAGATCTAGAGTGTGTGATGCTGGGATTAAGAAGGAGCCATTACTAAACCAGTCCACTGATTGGTTTTGCATAGTTCTGGGTATGGATAATGGGAAGGTCACCCTGAAGGTGACTGGCACCAACTAAAAAATGGGTAGCCTAGATGGGTATCAAGGGACCTAAAGAAGCTGCTGCTTCTTTACTACTTCGCTGCTTTGCTGCCTTCTGGCTGTGATGAACTGTTTCTCCCCTGAGATGTCCTCTGCCAAGCCACCTTGTCTTGGAGTCAGCCAACTCTGGACTGAAACCTCTACAAACTGTGAGCTAAATAAAACTTTCCTCCTTTACGTGTTGGGTATTTTGTCTCTGTAATGAAAAAAGTAAACAAGACAAGCATTTCCAAATGGGATAGTTTGAACATTAAGTAAAAATAGTGTTAATTTGTGAGAGTGGATGCCTGGAGAATATCAGAAGAGAGAACATTCAGAACATAGATGAGAGGATAAAGGGAAGGACAACTTTTCCTTTGAGACAAGAACAAAAGACATATGGACGAAATGAGTGAATTTAGCAGAAGCTGGAGAATTTCCATTTGCTTGCTTCTGTTTTAGATAATTCCAAAATCTGAGCACTTTAAGAACTACTTCCTATACACCTCCTCTACCTTTCCCATGACTGTCAGCGTCACTCTTTTTGTCACGGACACTTTTGTGGGAAACTAATAAAGGATAAATATGCTTATGTTTTAGGAAACAGTAACATTCAAGAATGCTGTGGACTTTACCAAGGAGGAGTGGAGACAGCCGAGTCCTCCATAGAGGAGTCTGTATAGAAAAGTGTTTGTGGTGAACTACAGGAATCAGGTGTGTGGGTAAGGACAGCATTTTTCACAACTGAAAACCTTCTGTTGAAGGGTCTGTGCTTTCTTGCTTGTCTTTTTTTAAATTTTATTTTTTCATTAGTCCGTATTTTTAGCACGTAATAATTACATTCATCAAGGGAACTGTGGGGAGTTGGTACACGTACATATCTTAATTCTTTTTACTCCCCCCCTCAAATTTTGGTCACCTTCCCATTTGCAAAAGATCTATCAGGCGTTAACAGCTGTGTGTCCTCATGGTATTCTACAGGGCTGGGCATTCATTTCAAAAACTAAAGCTTTCTACTGCGTTAATCAGTTTCCTGTCACTGAAATAGTCACTTTAGTAAGGGAAAGCTTTATTTTGGCTCACAATTTCAGAAGTTTCAGGTTATGGTTGCTTGGCTCCATTACCTTTGAGCCTGCAGCTAGGTAGCGCATTATGGATTTCAGATTTCAGACTTTTGGTTGGGGTTAAATATTTTCATATACACAATGAAGTAACTGAGTCTGGGACCCTTAGTTTAAACACAAAATTCCCTTATGTTTCATATGCACCTTATAATAATATTCAGAAGGTAATTTAACACAATTTCTTAATAATTTTGTGTATGAAAAAAGACTCAGTTTGTGGCCTTTCCCATTGCGTATTATAACAGCAGCATTCAAAAAGTATTGGATTTTGGAGCAGCTACTCTTCAGGATTTTCAGATTAGGAATGCTCAGTCCCCTAATGATCAGAGAAATGTATGAGCCATTATGATTTCCCTGTATTTGATTCATTGATTGACTTAGTGCATCATATTTATTTTTCTCTTTTCACTGCAATAATCTTTTTTATAGTAAACTGTGATTTTATTGTGAAATTGTCATAGATGGAAAATTAAATAGGGTATTTATTCTGTCCATTTCATTTTTACAACAATCTTACTACTTGTTTTTGTACCATATATTTCAATTGGATATTTAGTGAAAAATAAAGAAACCTGTAATTTTTGGCTTATTTATAACTTAGATTTTCTCGTTAAAGACCCCTACAATAAAATATGTTGCTAACAGCTATATCTCAAGAATTTATGTCAAGAAAGTTTGGGCTGCATTTTCAGTCTAAGGAAATAATCTTTTACCTCTGCCACTTTATAAGTCTTTCTCATATTTATCATTACCAGCATTTGAGTTTCAGTTCATTTTCAAGGATTTAAGGTCTAAAATTAGGGCAATAAAGTTTTCTGCCTTATAATGTTGTGCTGGGGATCCCAGACCCTGCCATGTGTCAGGCAAGCACACTACCACTGAGGTATATCATCAGCCCTAAGTTTCCTGCTTTCTACTTTAAAGCTTAAACTTTCCCAGCATGAGGGATACCATTGTGAAGGATGAAACAGCTAAAATATTGACTGAGAGATGGAAGAGACATTAGCACACATTACACGATTGCTTGCCAGGTAGGGTGTGTTCTCCACCTCTACTGCAGAGGAATTAATACAATGTTGGCCAGTGACAACATTTCAAATGAGTTTAGAGAAGAATTCAGATGATAAGCTAGGAGCATGCATTCTAAACTTGTTGTATTAGTTACCTTTCTAGAGTCAGTGGTTTGCAAGACAGCAGGTTTAGTACAGGACAAGTACAAGTTACATCATTCACACACACAATCCAAATGCAGGAAGAGTGCAGACTGTCTACCTATGCACTGGAGACCTGAAATATCCAATCAAGGGGTGGGAGCCCATGGCAGTGTCTCATGTATGTCTGTGTCTGCACTAAAAGGCTGAGTCTGTACTGGAGCAAGGATACGATGCTCACAGAAGAGATGAAGACCGGAGCTCCCCTGAAGCAAACAGCAGCCATCCTCGATGACAGCAAGGCCCTGAGATCCTTCTGCAATGAGAAAAGCCAAGTCCCCTTTGGGAGAACCAGCCGCAACAGAACTCCTCCTGGGAAACAGTCTTCCCTATCTGCTTCTCCTGTTCTCTTTTATGCTGTGTCGGCAACAATCCTCAGGTGGCTACTCTGCCCAGAACCACACCAACTCAGTCCAGCTGGGCATTCCTACTCAAGTTGACCACAATTAGTCCACCACACTTGTTTTCCATACAATTTGAGCTCCTTAGACCACTAAAGTTGGTTGAATCGCTGCAGAGTACAGAAGCCTCCTTTGGTCATTCATCAGGTCTATTAGCTAGAAAGCAAATATTGGATACCGCACTATCAGTAGGTCTGCTATTCCCTGGCTGCACACACAAATGGCTGTTTTGAGTATAATGCAAGGCCCTATTTCCTTTTAACCCTAAGAATAAGACAATACTTATCACCATACAGTTTGATATAACTTTCAATAAGCACAATATTATAAAACATATCTTCACATGTTTTGGTACATAATATACAGCAAATTACAACATTCTGCACCCATAAAATGCATGCAGAGAACAAAGAAACTACTAATCAGATAGTGTAATCTTTCCATTTATAACTCCACATGGAAGAACTAGCAAATCAGATCTTACAACATCTCACTAAACTTTATGCACAGAAAGTGACAGGCACAGCTTGTGCTCTTTGATACAAAATGGCTGAGCTTCATCTTTGGGAGACTACACTAATAATCTTGCCAAGTCACTAATATTTCTTGCCTGTAACACTATTATCTCCTAACTGGTCCTTATTCTTCCTCCACTGAGGAATATAATCTGTCCTTCAGAGACTAGCCCAACTTATCTTTTAAAGCTCTATGTATTGTATGAAGGTGACACAGTTTTGCTGCTTAAAACCATCCAATGATGTTCCCTCAAGGAAGACTCAACCTTAAATGCTTCATCAGTTTATCTTCTCTGTCACTGGACAAGTCCTACTTCTTTCTTTCTGTTTCTTAAATGCATTCTCTCAGACTGTAGCCTTGTCTGTGATGTCCTCTTTAAAGCTGTGGCAGCGCTCGCTTTGGCAGCACATATACCAAAACCATGGCAGGATTCGACATCACGCCCTCAAACATTGTTCCTTCTTCATTACTCAGAAAGGTTGACACTAGTTACAACTACAGAAATCCCCAAATCTCATAGCTGAGGTATGTATCATACTTTATCATACATCAAATATTATATTATGATTTTCTGAATACCCCTTACCTAAACGCTTGGGAACAAAAGTGTCTCAGACTTTGGGTTCTTTTTATTTTTCAATATTTGGTATAAATAATACTGATATCTTGGGTTTGAGGACCAAGTAGAAGTATGAAAATCCTATGTATTTTACATATGCATACTGCATGAATGTTATTGGTCATTTTATGCACTTTTTTGGCTACAATCCATTACATGAGGTCATGCATGGAATTTTCTCCTTGTAGCATCACATCAGTGCTCAAAAAGTTTCAAATTTTGGAGCATTTCAGATTTTTGGTTTTCAAGTCAGAGATGCTCCACTTGGACATGGCTCTGAATCATGTAGTGTTCAGTATCAGGACAGGGAACAGAGATGGCGAGGCTTTGCTCCACGCAACTATTCAGACTTGGACCTCTGTACTCTTATGCCTCGACTCTGCTCTGCATCCTCAGCTGCCCACCTGAAAACCTGGGAATCTTCTTTCCATCTAACCAGGTGTTAGGTCATGCTGGCATCGCCCTCTTAAATAATCAGTGCTTTTCCTTTACTACATCCCTGTGGCCAGTGTCTCTTGTCTGACCCTAGCAGCTACCTTTCCCATAGTCCTTGCCTTCAGGGTTGCCCGTCCACCAGGCCCACACTAACCACATCATTCACTGTTCCTCAGGCTACAGTGCTGCCTCCTCAGTTCCCTTTCCTCCTTGCGAGGGCCAAGGAGCAGTGACTTAGAGTAAAAAACACCTTTGGGGAACTTAGAAATGAGACCAGGGTCCCTCTGCCAGATTCTGTATTGAAAACCTAAGTATGTCAGTAAGGAGGGTCTTAAGTGAAGAAGCACCACCTGATCTGTGGATCGCAGACGTTTCTGGCTTTCCCTTATCCTGGTGTGGAAAGATACAGGGCAAAAGTGTTTATAAGGATAAAAAAATCTGTCTTCTATCTTTTATGCAAAATCTCTAGGAAAGGAAGCCTGCGTCGATCCATCTTTGAGGTCCCAATTACCTTTTTCTGAGAAGAGGCCTTTTCTTTTTTCCAAATCTCACCACGTGTCCCATCACTCATTTCATGAAGGAATCCACACAACACCACTAGCCGAATAGTCCAGTCTTCTATTTTTTTAAAAATTCTGAACGTTGTACCTGCCCCTTTTTTTGTCTCAGCCGTGATACCTACCGGCAGTCTCCTTCATTGTCTCCTTCCTCACATGCTTGATGCACTAATGAAATCATCCTGGTTACTCAGGGAGATGCTATTCTCCCTGCACATGGCCCGGGGCTCTGCAAGCTGCCAACTGACCTGTATTGAGACTCACTTTCTATGCTGCTACTTATTCAGAGTGAATTCATCCTGAGAACTTCAATTAGTAGGGAGACTGGTAGCATCCCGCCCACCAGGAACAACCAGAGAAGCATGTCTAGACTTAGGAGACTTCCGCGAACGTGCTGCGTGGTGATTCAGTCTTCCCCTGAAACAGAGCTTGGGCCGCAAAGCTGTGGGATGGACGTGCCAGCCCTCCTAGCTCGTGTCGGATGTCCCAGGAAACATTTTGTTTTGAGGTAAGTGTAGGCTCACAGAAGATGCAACGATTATACAGAGCAGATTTGTGTAGCTCTCATATAGTTATGCCCAGTGTTTATATCATATATAGCCGAGGTTCAATACCCAAGACCTGGCCATCTGTACCACACAGAGGTCTAGTTCAGTGTCATTTTGTCACACAGATAGACTCTCCAACCATCATTGCAGTCAGCATACAGAACCATCCCACCACAGCAAACATTTCTCTCATTTACTTTACTGTAAAAAGTAAAGTACTGCTGCTCCTTTACCGTCACGGCCACAGCTTTCTCACCATCTCTGGCAATCACCATCTAAACTGTCATTTAGAGAAGATCATTTAAATGGATTTTTTACCTTTCAGACTGGCGTCTTTTCACCCAGCATGATACCCTCAACATGGATCCACACTAAGTGTATCAATAATTCATTCCTTCCTGACATGGCTAAAATATTTACCTAGGAAGATTTCTGTTTTCTCCAGTTTCAAGCTACTACACAGTTGCTATATTTGTGCACGTTTTAACGGACATACATTGCATCTGTCATAAATGTCCATGATTATAATTGCTGTGTCCTGTGGTAAATACTCACCTATTATTACTATTTGTCTATTATTATTACTTACTGAAAAATAATTGTGAAACTATTCTCCAGAGTGGCTGCTACATTACACATTTGCACCAGTAGTGTATGAGAGACCTTGTTTCTCTCCAAATCTCAACAAGCAATTGATAAACTTCCTCTTCATTTTTTTTTAAACTAACTGTTGTAATAAGTGTGTAGCAATACCTCATTTTTGTCTGAGTGGTTAGTGGTTGTGAACATCTTTACGTGCTTGTTTGTCACTTGTACTGTCATTCTTCAGTACCTTTAGGAGACTGGTAATATAACCTCCACTGAAAGCAAAATCCATGCTTGCTCAAGTCTCTTGAATTTATGTAAAATGATGTAGCATTTCCATGTAACATATGCACATGCTACCATATACTTTGTATGATTTCTATATAATTTATAATACCTAATATAATGTAAATGAAAATAGTTGCCATACTGTATTGCTTAGAGAATAATGACAAGAAAAAGTCCAATATATATATTCAGTACAGACTCAGATTTCTTTTCAAATAGTTTCATTCTGTAGTTGGATCGGAGTCACTGATATGCGGCCCACAGATACGGAGCGCTGTCCATCTTCTTTAGTGAAAGGTTTCTTTACCTCCCTCGCTCAGTTTTTCAATGAACTTTCTGGTTTTAAATTTACTGGGCTTTGAGAGTTCTTTATACTTTCTTGGCATGAGTTTTTTTTTTTTTAATTTATATATGTGAAAAAATAAATAAGTAAATTAGATATGTGGTTTGCAAAATTTTTTCCTAGTCTTCAGTTGGAATTTCATCATCAAAACTGGGCCTATCATATAGCAAGACTTAATTTTTTATGAATTCTGTCTTATTTTTTCTTCTACACATTATGCTGTTGGTATCACTATTAAATGTTCCTCATCAAATATTAGATCCCAAAGATTTCCTATTATGTTTTCTTCTAAAAGAGTAAAGATAATTTTTTTTATCTTTGAGTCTACTGTCCATTTGAGTTAATTTTGTATATGGTATTAAGTTTAAGTCAAAGTTCTTTCTTTTATTTCTTGCCTATGGATATCCAAAAGTCCAGGACATATGTTGAAAATACTATACTTTCAGCATTCAGCATTGCATAGTTTTTGTATCTTTGTGAAAAATAATCACTGTATGCGTGTGAGCTATTTCTGAGGTCTCTATTCTGTCTCCATTGAGATATCTACATCTACATACATATCCGTATCTGTATCATGTCTGTCTCCACCAATGCTGAACTGCCTTAGTTATGGTAGCTATACACAGGCTGAGTGTCCCTTAACTGTACTGATTGGAATCAGAAGTCTTTTGGGTTTTGGATTTTGAAATGTGTCCATTTACAAAATGAAAATAAAGGAAAATTATCACTGCCACTGCAGAGCTGAAACATGTCGCAAATACTCCAAAGTGTGTGACTCCCGAGCTCAATTTCCTGGCAACACGTGGATTAGTGGCTTGCATGTGTTTTGTCCCCCAGAGTTCCAAGAGCTGGAAGCTTGGTCCACAGTGTGGTGCTGTTGGGATGATGGAACCTGTGGGAGCTGGACCATAGTGGAAGGATCAGAGTGTCTCTACTATCAGAACAGATGAATATAATTCTCACAGGATTAAGTTACTTCTCACCAGAGCTGATCATTGTAAAGCAAGGTCAGCCCCATGCTCACCCCTTCTTGGCCTTTTCTATTTCCACTTGTGCACCATGCTGTGATGCAGTCGAGTGAGTGCCGGGTGAATCAGTAGATAGACATGAGAGCCTTGAAAGTTTGGACTTTCCACTCAACCAGAACTTTGAGTCAAGTACATTTTTCATACATTACTCACTGTCCAGTTGTCTGTTATTTCAATATGAAATGCAGTAAGACAAATGGCAAATACTTTTATGGAGTAGCCCATTCAATCTTGTCTAAATTCTTTAAAATGAATGGATAAGGAAAATGTGGTATACATTCATAATGGAATATTATTTCACCATAAAAATGAGGTGGTCCTTTTCAGCAAGATGGATGGAAATGGAAGAGACTGACTGAAATAAATGTGATACAAACAGACAAATACCAGATGTCATCATTCCTTTGTGGATACTAAAATGCTGATGTCAGAACAGAATGGCATAGTAATCCCTAAGGAACTGGGAAGGGCAACAGGGAGGATGATTGGAAAGAAGTTAGGTAAAAGGCAATATAATGCAGTTAGGGGAGCTTAGTGCTGGTTTTCTTGTTTATTTTGTCGTTGTTGTTGTTTGTTTGTTTGTTTTGGGCGGGGTTTGACACAGCATCTCTCTATGTAGTTCAGGCTAGCCTCAAACTCATGTGATCCTCCTGTCTCTGCCTTCCGAGTTCTAGGATTACCAGCATGCACCACTACATCCGGCTCTGTGCTGGTTTTCTATAGCATGGTAGGGTAACCATTGGTTACAGCAAGTTGTGATATAGTTCACAATTACTACAAGAGTTCAATAGTTTCCAGTACAAATAAATCATTTTTTGTTCTTTTATTACCAGTGTCACTTGGGTTTACAAGAGCTTAGTAAATTTCTAAAGGTCATAACCAGAAATGTTGGGACTCAAAACCAGTTTGCACAAACTTAGAGCCAGTGCTAGGAACCGCACAGGTCTCTGATCTAATATGTTGTGCATGGTCGTATGCTTAAGTGTGGCTGTGGCATCTCTGAGTGTGGGTCTCACAATCTGGTATCACCCCTCAGGTTCCTCTTTTGCATTTCTCCACCATTGGATACACAAGCTTACCAAGCATTGGCATGAATGGCTGCCTTGGTTGGAGATAATAATTTGGAATATATTAGCAGAATAATTTGGAACCTTATTTATTATACTATTACCTGATTAGGGCTTGATACACAATATGGTTGCTAATGGATTGCACTTGGGATCCTGCATCAAAACCCAGCAAGTGATAACGAGGAAGCTGAAAGAAGAAATAACCCACATTCATCAAGTTGTTCAGTGTTGCTGGGCCCTCTGACCTTAGAATCACATTAACCACTTTTTACATAGCTTTGGAGGGACAGGAAAAGCCACCAACCATTTTTAGGATGATGCAAAATTCTTAGAAATTGTTGGACCTCAGAGGAAAGTATAAACCTAATGGATGCTTTAATTAAAATCAATAGCAATACCATTATTCAAAATTGAAATTAGTTTAAGAGATAGCTCCCTCCACAGGTAGGGAGAAAACTTTGGATATGTTCAGATAACTCTGGAAACATAGGTGAGCCATCGCTCCTTGAAGAGTTGGTGAGGGTTGATTCTATAGCTTAGTTTCCAAATTCACACCCAGGTTTGGGTCGCAGGATTCTCTAAAAAGTTTACATGGTGCTCTATGAAGGGGGAGCTATTGCTAGTGTCATCCCTAGTGCTGTAAGGCACGTGGGGAGTGTGCCACTGATTTGAAAAAAAAAAAAAGTCCTGTACTATAGGGAATGAGGAGCCACCGGGTTCCTACAGGTTCTTCTTAAGAATCTCTGCTAACACCTAGAAAGAAACCTTGTTAGAGATGCAGTCTTTTATCCCTGGTTGTTGTGAATCCTGATGTAACACTTCTGCGACTCCACTGCTTTATTAAAGTCTGTGAATTTCTTAATGGGATTTGTGATCACATGACAAACTATGAAAGATATTCAATATCTGTAGGAAAGAAAAGGAAGGATAGGTTCAGGGGAAACAAAACAAAGTTGACAACATCCAATTTCTTTCTGAAACAACGGGTGAAATATACTATCTAAAGTCAGAGTCTTGTGACGCCACATACAAAGTTTCCAACCAATATCATGCATTTTAAATTCTGTTTTGATGTACATCCATCTTTGGAATACAAAATATCACTTTGGTTTTTTAGTTGTGAAAATAAACATTTTATAAGCGTTACCCCTGTTCTTCGTGGGGGGTTTTGTTGTTGTTGCTGTTGTTTTGGGTTTTTTGACACAGGGTCCAGCTATGTCATTCAGGTTGGCATTGAACTCACTATGTAGCCCAAGCTGACCTCAAACTCATAGCGATCTTCCTGCCTCAGCCACACAAGTGCTGGGATTACAGATGTGCACCTTCACGCCCGACTGGTGTTCTTAATAAAGGAAAATTAGAAAACTAATGAATTTTTCTTGAACCCACCAGGAGAACTAAGGTTGCAAGGACAACCACCATTTTAAAACTAGGAGTGGTGACTCTGAGTCCAGTATGTGAGATCCGGGAGCCCCAGTCACTGGGTATCTTTACTAGAGGAAACCTTTTGGGAGAAGGAATAGCGAGATGGCAGCACATTTGGGCAGGAAGTTTTGCACACTGTGGACTCACTCTGATCTTCCTGTCATACATCTGATAACTTAGGAAGACACCAAAGACTGTACCAAAACCTATCTATGGACACATACAGTCACAGCTCTATAATGATGTATGGACGGACCACATATAAAATGGTGTTCCCATAAGATTTAAGCAAAGCTGAAAAATCCCTCTCTCCCAGTGATGTCCCAGTGCAGCACAATACTCAGGAGTTTGTTGTGATGCTGGTGTAAGCAAGCCTGCCAGTTGTTTAAAAGTATAGCAGCTTCAATTACGTGCAGGCATAATACTGGATATTGATAATAAATGTCGATGCTTCTGTGTTTAATATGGAACGCTTTTCTGTTTTGTAGTGTACTTCTACTTGTAAAATTGTTTACATTAAAAGAGTATGCTGTGTTTTCATGGCAGCAGACTTAAAAGTCTTGTCTTCCATCAAGAAGCCATATTTATCCTGTAATTTGCATAATTTTGTTGCTAACTCTTCTCCCTTCCCTGTAAACAACAACAAAGCCATTTATAGTATATGACAGTCTTCAGCTGCAAACTGAACTAGCTTTTTTTTTCTTCGCAGTTCTACAGTCTATTAGGCCCTCTGGCGGCCGCTAGGTAAATCAACAACGCTTAGCTTCACCAAGGCTTTGCATTGCTAAGTATTAGGCCCTCCGGTGGTTAGTAGGTAAATCTGCAGCTTCTTGAATTTTCATTTCTTGTGAAGATTGCTGGCTTCACCGGACCTTAACGCGAGATGTCGAAAACGCTGAAGATTTTGGACTTTCTGCAGACTATTTACAAATGTCCTGCACGTACAACATAGTTCACGGGGCTTGTTTTCTTGATCTACATACTTTGCAAAGTGTTGAATGCCCTTTATCCCGAATGCTTGAGAACAAAAAATATTTAGGATTTCAGATTTTATTTTTGAGTTCTGAATATTTATGTATACATAATAAAATATCTGAGGATAGGTCTTATAGTCTAAATACAAAATTCACTTTATTTTGAATAAACTTTATTCTAATATTTTGAAGGTAATTTTATACAGTATTTCTGATAATTTTTCACGTGAATCCAATTTTCAGTATGTGGAATTTTGCACGGTGGTTTTCTGTCAGCATTCAAAAAGTATTAAATTTTGGAATATTACGACAAAATTTTCACATTAGGGGTGTTCAATGCATTGATTCTTAGAGAACTGTGTAGTCTGTATGATTGCTCCACCCTTGATTCATGGAGTGACATAATGGGACATATCTTTTATTTTTCAGTCCACTGCAATAATCTTGTCCAAGTCACCAACATTTCTCACTTAGACCACTGCTATTATCTTCTACCTACTTCCTCTTCTTCCCCTATGGAGCTTTATAATTCATCCACAAAGAGAAAACCAATTTATCTTTTAAAAACATATGTATCATAAGAAAATTGTGCATTTCCATGCTTAAAACCCTCCAGTGAGGTTCCCTCACAGTCAAAGTGAACTATAAATGCTTCCCCAGTTTCTACAGTGTCCTAGAGTGTCCTTTTCTCCACCTCCTTCTTCTTCCTCATCTTCTACTCTTTTATTCCCCATTCACTGGAAACCAGCTACACTATTTCTTTTGTTTCATAAATACATTCTCCTCAACTCTAGCCTTGCGTGTGTTGTTTGCTCTGACTACTAGCATTGGTTCCCAGTTGTTTACATTGATGGTTCCTTTAAGACCGTGGGAGATTTCAGGTCAAATGCTATGTCCCCAGAGATGTCTTACTTCCTGCTTACTTTGAGTAATTAAAACTGGGAAAAATCAAACAAACTCCCAAACCTCATGTCTTTGTTATATTTGTTAAATTATATAACCTTACATGATTATTATCTTTTGAATATCATTAGGCCAATTACTATAGACTACAGTGTTTTGGATTTCTGTGTTTTACAAATTTTCAAAATATTTTCCTATATCTAACAAGACAACTTGAGAATAGGAACCAACGCCCAATTCATCTATGTATCATATCAAACTTATAAACCTACGCTGAAGGTAATTTTATACAAATTTCTGGTATAGCTGCATTTTGACTCAAACACAGCACATGAGGTCAGGTGTGGAACTTTCCACTTGCGGTGTCATGCTGAGGCAGGCGGCCAGGGCCTGGCAACACGGCTGGAGCAGTGGAGTATGACCTGCCAACTGAAGGGACGTGTTAACTATGGGCACAGAGCAACAGCTGCTGAGCCTGACACAAGAGCAAGCTGAACCCTGCACCTGGTACAAATCTTCTGACATGAGAACATGATGAACCTCATGCCTATTGCCAAGCTTCTAGCAGGAGATCAAAAGGGGCCACCTAGATCAACTGTCAAGAGAGCAGTTGATTTGGGGCCACTGCCCTCTTTTCTCAGTGGTTGGGTCTGCTTGCAGGATGTATATACACTTTTTACTTCAAAGAATCCCTTCCTCCTTGAGCTTATCTTTTCTCTTTCCTTTTCTTCTTCTTATTTCTGCCCAAAATAAACAGTAATATTTCACATTCACCAGTTGTCTAACCAATTCATTGGATTGGAAAATAAGAGCCTGGAAAACACGACTGGTCCCTACTCCACCCAGTAACACTGTCAGTGCTCAAAAAGTTTCAGATTCTGGAGTTTCTTGGATTTTGTATTTTCAGGTTAGAGATGTTCAACCTGAATTTTGCTATGAATCATTTAACATTCAGCATTGGAAGAGGGAGTGGAGACTGGGAGCTCTGCTCCATGTAACTACTCAAGGGTAAAATCCTCGCTCTCTTAGGACTCAGCTGTCCTCTTGGCGCTCAGCATCAGTGCCACTCACCTGCCAGAGAGTGTAAGAGCGATGCTAGCCAGCGATGCTAGTGGAGCACTTCCTTCCTCCCTGCGGTGCCCTAGATGGAACTCAGTCATCTGACTGTGTGGCACATGCCTGTGTCTGGTGGAAAATAGGATGCGATGAAGGCACGGCACTGTCTCTGACGCCTTACCCAAGTGTTCATGAAATGCCCCATTTCCTCTCTTTGTGTGCTGAAGACATTCCTTGCCAGAGGGAGGCAGCCTCCAAAGGAGCTAGATGTTGGATCCAGTCCAAAGCTCAGGATTTCTGAATGATATTCACTTCCATCGAGACCCAATGTAATGTTTTAAGGTCATGGACTTGGAAACTAACGGGATGTATTATTTCTTCCTGAAACCAAATAGTCAGTGGGGGAAAGGTAAAGGGCAACCATAATGAAAACTCTCACTGGGAAGGGAAAAGAAGAATATGCCAATCACTGACACATAGAAATTAGGGCGTCCACCTGGTTCTTGAAGATTTGCAAACGGTAAGCCTTCCAGACCAACAAACCTATGGGATAGACATTTGGCTTCGATCTTTATGTTTAGAAGAGGTAGAAAGGGAATTTAAAAATTAGAAGTAAAAATTTTCACATGGAATTTCTGAGCAAAGAAAGGACATGTGATTTGACTGTCTACTAAAGGAGTTAACTGGATGTTCCACATCCCCCTGTTGTGTGCACTCTGAGGGTCAGATCACTTCTACTTATTCGCCTCCCATGTGGACAGAACAAGCAGAACACTACCTCAAATAATGCAATTTGATATCTAGAAAGAGAAAAAATATCTAAAAAGAGAAAAAATATGCATATTCTTACTTACAAAGTTAATTTTTCAGTCCTTGGTAATTGAAAAGGGATGGTTTTTATTTGTTTGTTGCTGTATTCGAAATTTTCAGTTTGCTTAATCCTATTTGGCTGTATTTGCTCTCGTAGCCTCTCCTTGCAGATTTATGGAGAAAATCCTTGCCCAAGACAATCATGAAGCATTCCCCATGTTTTGTCTTTTAGCGTTTCATAGTTTTATGTCTTAAATTAAGTGTTTAATTCATTTTGAATTGTTTTATGCATATACTAAGAGATAGAAGGCTAGTTTCCATCTGTGGCATAAGGATATCTGGTTTCCTTAGCATGTTTATTGAAGGGACTGTCTTTTTTCCCTGTATGTTCTTTGTGCTTTGTAAAACATCGGTACGTTGTAAGTATGTAGATTCGTTTCTAGGTCTATCCTGTTTCAAAGGGTATATATATATGTTTTTATGCCAACACCACACTGTTTTGGTTACCACAGCTATGTAGGATCTGAAATCAGCTGGCATGATGCTTCCGGTTCTGTTCTTTTCACTCAAGATTTTTTTGGATATTCAGGGCTTATATAAATATATACAAATATTACAATTTCTCTTCTATTTCTATGGTTAATCTATGTGTGAAAAAATGTTTAGCATCACTAATGCATCAAAGAAATGCAAATGAAGACAACAAAGCACCTCACTCTAGCTAGAATGATTATTACCAAAGAGATTTAAAAAATGAATGCTGGAAGAATGTGGAGAAAAAGGAACCGCTATACACCTTTTGGAATTAAATTAATATATTCTGTGTGGAAAACAGTATGCATGTTCCTCAAAATATTAAAAAAAATAGACCTACCATATGATCCAGTGATCATATTTCTGGGTATATATCCAAAGGAAATGAAATCAGAATATTGAAGAGACATCTGCACTCCCACATTTACTGCAGCACTATTCACAATAGCCAAAGAATGGAATCAATAAAAACGTCCATCAGTGGATAAACTTGTTAAGAATATATGGTAGGTCCACAATGAAATACTATTCAGCCACACAAAATGGTGAAATCCTGTCATTTGCACAAACATAAATAAGCATGGATGACATTATGTTAAGCAAAATAAGTTAGGCCTGGAAAGACAAATATTAAATGATCTTATATGTATGTGAACCATATGCTGTTGACCTCACAGAAACTGCAAATACACTTCCAGGTTGTGTGGTAAGCCAGAGTGGGTCAGCCTCTCCGAGATTCAGAATCCAAACATTGGAATATAACAACTTGGGAAAGAAAAGGAGGGACATGGATCCCTGGGACCCAGGAAGGATCTGAAGGGAGAGTTAGAGCTCACAAGGAAATTGAAGAGACAGACCTCAGCACAGAAAAAGGAGGTGACGACTGCACTATGTCCCTGAGTCTACAGATGCCGTGAAGGCAGTTGACTCTAGAGGCCTCCATGGAGAAATGCACCAGTGGAATGGAGCAGTGGATGCTGTGAGCTACCACAGCTAGTCAGCACCTGCAGTACTAGCACCCCTGGAGAGGGAGCTTAGCTGCATGCCATTTCAGGGAGGGGCCAATTGAACAGGGGACTCAGAGCAGCTGTGGGTTGGCGCCTTCTCAGGACTCCCAGCAACTGGGTGAGGCACAATTGCAGGAGACATTCAGGGTCAGGAGGCCGAGATCAGGCCGGCAAGAGACCCCAGAGTGTTATAGGCTGGACAACTCAGGCCCCAGCCCCACAACCAGAGGCAGAATCAGCCTGAACTTCTGTGGAGCTGAAAGCACCAGGATGGGCACCCTGCCCTATTCCTATGGTAGGCTTGCTGGGATTATCCAGTGTCCCACCTTAATCCTACTGCAGGCTTGCTGTAACCATCCAGGATGGATCTCGGCTCTGCCTGCCTCCTTTGTCTACTACCGACACTGGAGACACGCCCTGAATTGGACACTACCACAAAACTGTAAACCCCAGAAGCTTGAAATCACAGTGAAATCTCTCTCTCTCTCTCTCTCTTCGCTTTTGGGTTTTTTCTCTTTTCTTGATTGTTTGTTTCTGTTTTTTCATGAATGTGAACATTGTTTTTAGTTTTTTTTGGTTTTGTTTAGTTCTTGTTTTTGCCTTCTCCGTCTTTCTTTCGCTCCTATCTTCTTCACCAGTTTCCCAAAGTTTGGGTAATCTTCCTTTGTTCTCTGGTCTTGCTTCTAATCTCTTTCTCGTCTTTTATTTCTCTGTTTTTCCTTTTAATCTCTCTTCTAGTGGTAAGATCACTCTATTGAGGGAATATTTCCTGTATACCATTTTCTGATTTGATTTAGACTTTGTTATATAACTATACATCTTGTACCCATGGTTTAAGGTGACAAATTAAAAGTTGCCACAGTTTGTCACTTTCTAGAATGTGTTGATGCTATCATTATTATTGATTGTACTGCGTTAGCCCCGGTGACATAGTTGTTATGATCCATTGTTCTTCCTTGTATATCAATACCGAGATTGTCTGGGGGTCATAAATGATACCACAGTACAATACCAAAGGACTGGGTCTGGGCCAAACAGGCAGTGGCTTCTCATCCCAAATACATTGAAGAGGCACGATCTTGGGACAGATTCAAAAGCCAGAAGTCAGCTATACCTAGAAAACACCCCTGAAAAGTAGTAATTTCCTAAGGAGGAAGCATCAGTGCAGAAAACAAATTTAAAAAAATAGAAAATGAGAAGGCATGGAAATAAGAGGCAGCCTCAGACTACCAGCTCACACAAGGAAAATCCAAGGGTCACTGAAGTGCAGGAGCTCAAAAGCCACACACCTAAACTTTCTGAAATGTTAGTGGCAGAAGTAACAATGAGGATGAATGAAGCTCTAGAAAAAAACAAATCAGCTCTAGAAAAAAACAATAATTTCACCAATAACTACAGAGATGATGACCATAGTGAAGAACATGGCTAGTGAATCTAAAGTAGATACAGAGAAAAAAAAAAGAGCTTAGGAAAGTGATGGAAACCATGAATGCAGAACATAGGAAAAAACTGGATTCCATGAAACAGTTTCAAACAGATGTCCAGGAGATTAAAAATTCTACTGAAAGTATAACCAAAAGAATCAACAGATGTGAGGACAAAACATCCTATCTGGAAGACAGGTTTGCAGTTAGCAATCATCAACTGAAAGACTTCTTAAAAAGCAGCAAGGGACCATGAAAAATTAATCCATCAGCTGCTAGATGTTGCAAAAAAGAATAACATAAGATTGATAGGAATCAGTGAAAAATCAGAAAATAGTGCAAAGGAAATAAAAAATGTGTCCACGGCAGTAATGGCAGAACAATTCCCAAGCATGGAAAAAGTGAAGCATACACTACTCCAATGAGCCATGATCAGAAAAAAGTGTACATGTGGGCATATAAGAGTCAAGATTCCAGAAACTCAACACAAGAACAGGATATTAAAAGCAGTTAGAGAAAAGAAACAATCATCAATAAAAGAAATTCCATCAGAATCACGGCAGGCTTCTCAACCCAAACCCTTAAGTCAAGGACAGCTTGGAGTGAAGTATTTCAAACCCTAAAAGAAAACAACCTCCAATCCTGCAAAATTATCTTTGGAAATTGGTGGAAAATAAGATACTTCCGTGATAAGGAACACCTGAAGAAATTAATGACCAACAAACCAGCACTTCAAAGAGTTCTGAAGGATATTATAGAAAAATAAAATGGGGACAACAATTGCACACATGCCAATAAAATGAATCTACTAGGCAAAGCAAGCAACTAAGTAGAGGGGAAAAAAGGGAACTTGCAACAGGAAAATAATATAACAAGGATAAGTCAATACATAACAGTTAAAACCATCAATGTAAATCATCTCAATTCACCAGTCAGACAAACTAGATTGGCAGAATGGATCAAAAAACAAGATACAGCAATGTGTTGTATACAAGAAACACATTTAACTCACAAAGAAATGCACAGACTGAAAGTCAAAGGATGAAAAACAATACTCCATGTGACAAGAACCTGGAAAAAAAAACCTTGGGTGGCTATTCTCTTTGGAGACAAAGTGGATTTCAAGTCAAGGCCAGTCAGAAGAGACAAAGAAGATCACTACATACTTGTTAAGGGAACAATCCAAGAGGAAGAGACAACTATCATAAATATATATCCACCAAATACCAGAACACCCAACCATATAAAATAAAAGTTAATGAACATGAAAAATGCAAATAAGCACAAATACAATGGTATGGGAGAACCTCAATATCTCACTGTCACAAATAGATCAACTAGACAAAAAATCAACAAAGAAATTTCAGAGCTGACCCAAACCCTTGAATAAAAGGACTTAGTCGATATCTACAGAATGTCCCTGCCCACAACAATTTGATTCTTCTCAGTTGCACACAGGACTTTCTTCAAAATGGACCACATACTAGCTCATAGAACATGCTTAAGTAAATGCAAAGGAATTGAAATTATCCCATGCATATTATCAGATCATAGTGCTATAAAATTGGAAATCAATGGCAAAAGAAACCATAAAAATGACATAAACACATGGAAATTAAATTACACCCTTCTGGACAACCAATGGGTCACAGATGAAATTAAACAAGAAATTAGACAGTTTTTACAATTAAATGTTTGTGCCAATACCACATAGCAGAACTTATGGGACACTATGAAAGCAGTTCTACAAGGGAAATTCCCACATCAGAAAAACATAAAGTTTAAATAAATAACCTAATGTTGAACATCAAGCTTCCAGAAAAAGAAGAAAAGGTTAAACCCAAACCAAACACAAGGAGGAAATTATGAAGATCAGAGCAGAAATTGATGGAATTGGGACTGTATTAGTCAGTATTCTCTAGAGAAACAGATACAATGGTAGATATATGAATATTTGAGAGCTTACAATTTGGCTTCCTCGGGCTTCTTACAAGTCAGGTGTGGAAGCGTGCAGAGGGCCTGTCTGCAAGCTGGAGATCTGGAGGGCCCAGCCAAAGGTCTGGAGGTCCGAAGGATCCAGGTGAAGGTCTGAAGGGTCCAGGTGAAGGTCTAGAGGTCCAAAGTATCCAGGTGAAGGTCTGGAGTTCTTGAGCTCCTCCAAAGGAAGTGAAGCCTATCCAAAGAAGCCGGCCAGCCTAGATCCCTCTTCATTTCCCCTTTATATCATCTAGAGAATGGGCTGCCCTAGGGTGGATCTTCTACACCCTGGGGTGTAGAATTGCTAAACCAATTTAGTTAAGCTTCTCTTACAAGTTGACACAATCAATCAACCATCACAGGGACTAAGAAAACAACACACACAAAAAAATCAATGAATTGCAGAGTTGATTCTTTGAAAGATTAAATAAAATAAACTCTTAACCAATCTTATCAAAATAAAAAAAAGGAGGAAAGAAAACACTTAAAAGGTTGGGGATTTAGCTCAGTGGTAGAGTGCTTCTCTAGCAAGCACAAGGCCCTGAGTTCAATCCCCAGCAGACCCCCCCCAAAAGAAGAAAAGACTCAAATCTGTGCAATTACGAATGAAAAGGATGAAATTATAATGGATCCTGAAGAAACTCAGAAGATCATCAATACCTGCTTTGAAAACCTATACTCTAGAAGGATGGAAAACGCAGAAGAAATGGACAAATTCCTAGATACATATGAACTACAAAGCTGAATCAAGAAGATATAAAAATCCTAAATAACCTAGTATCAGTCAATGAAATTGAAGAGAAACGGGCCTGAGCACATCATAAAGCAGTCGTGGAACCTTCAGCAGTGGGAGAAGGATCTACAATAAAACAGCAATGCAAATGATGCAAAGGACAGACAGGTGCTAGGAAAAAGTCAGGGTAAAAAATTCAGAAAAAGAGAGAGTATAGTATTGCATACAGATTGAGATGGTTGTAGAAAATCATAAATTTAACTCAGTAGAAATAAGGCAATAAGAAGAGAGGTCTCAGGGGTTGGGCTTTTAGCTCAGTGATAGAGCACTTGCCTTGCAAGTGCAAGGCCCTGAGTTTGATCCCCACCACTGCCCTCAAAAAAAGAAGAGAGTTCTGATACAAATAGTTCAAAAATAAGGCAAAAAATTGAAGTAGAATTGAGGTTCTAAACATGACTTATAAAAGAAAGCAATAGCAGACACAGCAGGCAAGTAATTGTGAGTGAGTTGTGACTTCCTGTGAGGAGAGAATACTGTTTTGGCTGTGTGCACATGAGCTTGTAAGGGTGTGTGTGTGTGTGTGTGTGTGTGTGTGTGTGTGTGTGTGTGTGTGAACATAAGTGCGTGACTGTGTATTAAAGTGGTTGTGTTTGTATGTGAGTATAATTTTTCTTAGTGAGTATGTTTGCATGTTTCTGAACATATTTGTGTGTTTTTGACTGAGTATTTCAGACAGGGCCCCTCAAGAAGCTTAGCGGGAAATCATGAGTAAGCTGAAGGATGAAGGGACCAGGTTCATCTTTCCATCAGGGCTGCTGGGTTTATCTGGCCTTCGAATCACATTTGCCATTTTTTTCCATACCTTTGAAAAGCACACAGTGGCTATCATTCATTTTGAAGATGGTGTAGAATTCTAAGAAGTTGTTGGAACTCTTTGAGAAAGATAAATAAAGTGAAGTTTTCCTTAAAATCATTAGCAAAACTATTATTTGAAACTGGAAATAGTTGTAGGGATGACTCCCTCGGCTGACGGGGAGAAAACTTTGGCAGTGTTCAACGAATTCTGGAAACATAGGCAAGCCACTTCTCGTTGAAGATTTGGCGAGGGTTGAGTCTACATCTTGGGCGCCAATATGAATCTAGGTCTGGGTCACAAGATTCCTAGAAGGTTTATGTGGTGTCTCACAAAGAGGGAGCTATTGCTAGTGACAACCCTGGTGACATCCCTATGGGACATGTGGGCTGTGGCATGAACTGGATTAATTCCTGTGATCTAAGCCACCGGGAGCCAGCAGATCCCTGTATGCCCTCTCTCCGAGTCTGTGTTAATTCCTGCAAAGATAAAACTTACTGGAGCACAGTCCTTCATCACTGGTCACTCTGAATCATGAGATAACACTTTTGGACTCCACTGCTTTATTAGAATCTGTACCTTTTTAAAATGTATTTTGTGATATCTGAGTATAGAAAGAGAAAACTATCAAAGAAATTTGGTATTTTCAGGAAAGAAAAGTAAGAGGTTTATATTTAGGGAAAGCACCACATAGCAAATCTGATAATTCCTGATATTTTCAGAAACGGTGGGATGAAACATACTATCTAAAATCAGGGTCCTCAAAAAAAAAAAAAAAAACAAAAAAAAATCAGGGTCTTGTGAGAGCTCATAAAAAGCTTCAGAACAATGTCATGCATTTAAAACTTTGTTTTTATGAACATTTGTCTTGTTAATTCAAAAATTCAACAATTGAGAAATTCAGCCTGGTATTGGGTTTATGAGTGATTTCTTAGATCTAGCAAAAGGGCACAACCCTTGAAAGAAAGAATTGATGGTCTGGATGTTATTAAATGCTTTTTTCTTTCTGAAAATCACTGTTGAGATAATGAAAAGACCAGATGTATCCCTGAAGAACTATTTTGCCCATGAACATATGATGAAGGGCTGGTACCCAGAATGTACAAAGGGACCCTTACAGCTAAACAAACAGAAAAAAATGATCAATTAATAAAACAACAACAACAAAATATCTCACCAAAGATGTTCAAGACATCTGCAGGCTGCAGAAGGCTCAGTTTCAGCCTTTTCCCCCTTCATTAGAACTCCCAGTATCTATACAGTTTCCAAATACAGTATGAATTCTGGGAGGATCTTACTCACTTTGTCCTCGCTGAGACATAACACCTGACACCCGACACTGAAGGGGGAAAAGTTTATTTTGGATCATAGTTTGTGCCTTTCAGCAGAGTTAGTCGGCTTCAAGGCAAGGCAGTTCTGCAGAGCAGAAACAGGGCTCAGGAAGCAGATGGGGAACAAGAGAAGACGCAGGGAGATAGACCCGTCCAGGCCACGCCCCAGCGATCCGTCTCCTCTGACCAGGCTCCGCGTTGCAACATCGCATTTAGTTAAAAACTCCCCGCCCATGATCCAGTCACCTCCCAACAGCCCGACCAATGAGCACATGAGGTTTTTGAGGGACATCTCGTTATGAACCATAACAAGGAGCAATCTTCTTTTATTTTAAAAGTTTTAGACTTCTCACTATAAGCTTCAGTGAAGCTAGCAATCGTTACAAGAAACGAGAATTCAAGAAACTGCTAGTTTACCTACCAACCACCAGAGGGCCTAATACTTAATGTAACTTTAGAGAAGCTAAGGCTCTTTTTAATGTAAGAAATTACAAAAGAAGTTAGTTTACCTGTTGGCCACTAGAGGGCCTCATAGCCTCTGTTTAACAGACTGAGGAACTACGGACACAATGAAATGAGTGCAGTTAGCGCTGAACACTGTCATATACTATAAACAACTTTGCTGTTGTTTACAGGGAGGGGAGAAGAGTTAGCAATAAAATTGTGCAAATTATACATATTCACAGCCTAACAGATCATTGTTGCAGTTCTACAAAACTGGAATCAAATTTAAATTCTCCCAGATAAATGGAAAGCACTGATCTCAGCATGAAGAATATTCGTGCGCATGTGCACAAAACAAGGAGTTTACTCCTGAGGTTCAGCTAGGTGGTTATATAGGCCGCATTTTCCTCCTTTTTGTGAATGACTTTCTGCAGGTTACATACAAATGTCCTAAAGTTACAACATACCCCACAGGTCCATGTTTTCTTAATCTACACATTACAGTGAAGTTTGAATATACCTTATCCAAAATGTTTGAAAACAAAAGTATTTCACATAGTTTGGGAGATTTCAGTATTTCCGCATGTATAATGAGATACTGAGGACGGGTTCGGTAGCCTAATTCACTTTTGTCTCATATATACCTTATCTTAATATCTTAAAGGTAATTTTATACAATATTGTTGATAATTCTGAGCGTGAAACCAAGTTTCTGTATATGGAATTTCCCCTTGTGCTAAGTCATCATTCAAAAAGTATCAGATTATGGAACATTTGAAATTTAGGATTTTCAGATTAGAGATACACAATTCACTAATTATTACAGAAATGTATAATCCATGTGGTTTCCCTACACTTGATTCATTGAGTGACTTAGTGAGATATGTCCATTTTTTTCTCTTTCTGCTGTAATAATCTTGTCCTTGGCACTTAAATTTCTTGCCTGAACACTGCAACTATCTTCTGGCGGGTCACTGTATAGTACTTCTTCCACTGAATCTTATAAACTATGCTATAATGAGTAGCCCAATTTAGCTTTTTAACAAAGCTTTGTATCATAATAAGATCACACATTTTCCCTGCTTAAAGCCCTATTTGTATTCTCTCACAGTCAGCCAACTGTAAATGCTTCACCAATTTCTGCAGGGTCCTGGAGGGCTGGTTTCTACCTTCTCTTCAAAACTCGTTTTCTACCACTGCCCCCTCCCTTCCATTAGAAACCAGCCGTACTACTCTCTTTCTGTTTCTTAAATGCATTTTCTCCTACTGTGTTATCGTGTGTGCTGTTTTCTGAGTAGAAGATTGGTTCTAAATTATCTACATGGATGCTTTCTTTAGAAACATAGGAAGTTTCAGGTTGAATACGAGGCCCTCAGAGATATGGTCCTTGTGTCCTGGAACTGTGTCCTTGTTCTAATAATTTTTGGTGGAATTGTTAGGGGTCCCTATGTATAATACCATGAAAATAAGGCTTACAAAATGAGGGAGAATAATTGCAAGGTGACAAAGACTAAATATTCAGAATTAATGAGGAACACAGATATCTTAATGGCAAAACCAAAATAATCCAATTTCAAAGTGGTTTAAAGATAGATATAAATAGATATTTCTAAAGAGAGGATGTACAAGTGGTAAATGGATGAAAAAATGGTGAACAACACTAACCCATCAGGAAAGCACAGATCGAAATCACAACAAGGTATCACCTCACTCCAGTTAAAATGGTTATTACCAAAAGAGATTAAAAAAAAAAAGAAGTGCTAGTGATGGTTAGATAAAGTGGAACATTACACACTTTTTACAAATGCAAGTTAATCATTCCTGGTAGAAAACAGTATGTAGGTGTCTTGAAATATTAAAATTGAGCTAACATATGACCCAGCAATCCTACTTTTGGGTAAATGTCCAAAGGAAATGAAATCAATATGTTGAAGATTTATCTGTACTCCCACGTTTATTGCCACACTATTCACAATATCCCAAAATTGGACTCAATATAAATGTCTTCCAGTGGGATGTACTGATAAAGAAAATGTGCTGTGCACACAATGAACTGTTATTCGGGTGTACAATATAAAGAAATCTAGTTATTTACACAAACACAGATGTCATTGAGAACATTAGATTAGTGGAATATGCCAGGCCCAGAAAGAGAACTACTGTGTGATCGTACACATACGTGGACTATAGAAAGTTTTGTGTCAAAGGAGTGGAGACTAGAATAATGATTACCAGATGTTAGGAGAGTAGGAAGTTGAGCTGGGGGGAGGTTAGTCAATTGGTACTGTTGTACAGTTAGATACGATGCATAAATGACCATGTTTTATTACACTATAGCTACAGGTAATGCATAGTATATTTCAAAATATTTAGAAGACAGAATATTGAATGTGCTTATCACAAAGAAGCAATCTTTAAGCCTATGGATAGGCTAATTACCTTGGTATGAGCATGACACAATATATACATGTATAAAAGCATGACACTGTACTCTAAGAACACCTATGATTATTATGTGTAAATCTAAAATGAAAACGACACATGAAAAAACAAGGTTGGCTGTAGGAGGTAGGAAGACTATTTTGAGAGTCTTGTGTGACAGAAAGGAAACAACACATTGCATCTAGAAAGGCAAGGTAACCTTTGAGACTGGTGGGAGTATAAAAAGGGACGCTCTTTTATAAAATGATTTTTTTTTATAACAGGATCCTGATGCAGTGGTAAGAGCATTGCATTTCTCCACTTTAAGGATAAGTCAGACTGTTAGTCATTGAATATCTTTTCTGGTCACCCTTAGCTGTGTTTCCTACTTTGTATTCTGACCTTTCACCCTAATAAGCAATTCTCAGAGATTCTGGGTTAGGGCACTGTCGTAGCTTGTGTCTAGATGTCCCAACAAAGCTTCATGCAGTTGTAGGTGGTGCTTTTTCAGAGATGGCTGGATATAGAGTGTGTGATGCTGAGATTAAGCCTGTGTGATTACTAACTCAGTCCACTGATTGGTTTGGCACCACCCTAATCCTAGTAGTTTAGATGGATTATAAAAGGGGCAGAAATAAGCTGCTAATGTCCCTTGCTTGCTTTTGTTGTCTTCTGCTTGCAATGAACTGTTTCTCCTCTGGGATGGCCCTTTGCATGCTGCCCTGCCTTGGAACCAGTCAACTATGAACAGAAACTTCCACGAACTGTAAGCCAAATAAACCTTTCCCTGACCCCTTTAACTCTGGGAGTCCGGAATTTTGCCTCAGTAATGAGAAAAGTAACTAAGACAGGAACACACTGGTGGATGGCAGCAAAATAGGCAAACTTAAGCTCTCAATGAATTCTGTAACTCATAGAAACGGGCCTCCTGTGATCCAGGAAAAGGGCAATGTGTGACTGGAGTGATGGAGGAGATGCCGGGGTTATTGTGGAGTTCTATGATAAGCAGATCTATTTCTTATTAGGCTGTCAGCTCTGTGAGGTGAGAGGTGTGTCTCTTTTCCTCATCAATTCATCAGATCTGACCACAGTGCTCTACTTAACAGCAATTTCTCAATAAATATGCTGATTAAATGAACAAACTTCTAGCCATTACTTACCTGGATGCAAGTAAAGCAGTAAAGCCTTGACCTACTCTGTTTGTCCATGGTCCAGCTGACAGAAAATACTGATGGCATGTATTACAGCTGCACCGAGCCTTTACTGAAACAGTGGGTTTAGTTGAGTGTTCTGTGACTAAAGTGTGCAGGGTTTGCCAAACAGGTGCACTGCCTCTAAGGACAAACCCATGCTCATTACTTAGAACTGATCACTGGGTGGTGTCACAACCGAGCTATAGCAGAGCAAATTACATAGTGTGGAGCTACGTACTGGGAAACTCCATTCTGTGAGGGGAAGGTCTCTTAGGTGGAGAGATCAACTAAGAAGTATTTAGTACAAGTTTTAAGGTGAGGAAAATAGACATGATCTATATATTTTGGAGTTCCTTGAATAAGAGAGGTGAGAGGGAGGCAAAGTAGATGATAGCAGGATTAAACAAGCCACCCTCTCATCATATATGTCCAATGACAGTGAGCGTACAGAGGGTTGAAAAATCAACAAATCAGGTTATATGTAATCAAATTTAAGAGTAGGGAAGGCTTTGCAGCAGAAGAGTTTCTAACTCTAAATATTAAAGCATTAAAATACTGGGGGACTAGATCTTGCAAACAGAAGGAGAGCATGAATAAAGGACCAGAGTACAAGGAAAGATAGGAGAGAGAATATTGTATGCTGAGAAAATATGTTGCATTACAAGAATAAAGAGACCTGTGCTGCTAAAGCTTCGTGTGTGTGTGTGTGTGTGTGTGTCTGTGAGTTTATGTGTTTCTGTTTTTATGTACATGTGAGTGTGTGCATATATGCCAGTGTAAGTGTGTATCTGTAAACATAAGCAGAAAATGAAATGAAAGATACACGTTTTCTAAGAATTTTTGATATAATTTATTCTAATAGTAACAGACTTATGAAGATTCTGAGTAAAGGAAATAAATAGTATGATCTGACTTACTTTTGAGGTGAGATGAAATGACACCCATCTTTCCAAATTCTCATATTTTTCTAGACTGTCTTTGTCTGGGTAAAACCTTAGGAGTTTAAAGATAATTACTAGGCAAGTCACCAATAATTGATGTTGCAAGGAGCTTTTGAAAATAATCAAGCTCTCAGGAGTGAATGCATCTCTAACAAAAGAGGGCCTCTGCACTTACTGGCTTGCCTTTGATGGTTTTGAACAGGTTAAGGTTCTCACAGAGAAAATTAGCTATGGTGCATAAAGGGCATTCTTTTTCCTTCAACCTACCGACTGAGACTGCATGTTTACCTTTCCCCTGCATAGCCAACAGACAATGAGAAACATCGCTTAGCCACGGGCCTCTTCACCAATAGCTGAGTTATCATAAGCTAAGCTGAAACAAAAGCTGCGATGAAGTGGTAGACATATGGTGTGGCGTAAAGAGGCACCTTATATTCAGGGTTCATTTAAGCTTCAAAGAAAGGAAAAAGCAGGGAAGATATGGGCAGGTGCCAAGGTCAAGGCAGAGGTTTGAGGAGGGAAACTGGCAAGGGATTGCAGAGAGAATCTTTGTCAAGAGGCAATATGCCCTTCTTCACGTAAGACCTCCTGTCAGATCCGGGACATCAGTGCATGATTGTGAGTTCCACAGACCAAGGCATAATCCATAGTCTCTTTCACAGATTCCAAATTCTGTATCACTTGGTAGTAAATTACAGAACTCTCCAGAAAAGAACAGTTTGCACATTCTTTGTGGTGTAGTAGCTATTT
>PVJO010015527.1:0-44891 GCA_004026905.1 Hystrix cristata
GAGGAGAGGAGGAGAGGGGAGGAGAAGGGGAGGGGAGGGAAGAGGGAGGGGAAAGGAAGAATAAAGCAAGAATATCAACTCAAGGATCCTAGGTTTCAAGTCAAAGGCATCAGTAAAATTTCAATTATAATCATCATTTGCTTGCTGGTTTTGGTCAATAAACCAGGTGTTTCCCTCCCCAGAGCTGGCTCCTGCCATCCCCACATCTTCGCTGATGAGCAGACTGGTCACGCCTCCCCGAGTCCGCGGAAGAACCAATCGCTCATCACGCTGCGTTCTCCCAGTGCGGTCCCCGACCTTCTGTTGCTTCCTTCTCCATCTGCCTTCCCTGCATGTGTCATCTGTGGCACTGCTCGGCACCAGCATGGGTTGGAGGCGGAGGCATGCAGGTCAGAAAATAAAATAGCCAGGCATGGTGGCACAGGCCTCTAATCCCAGCACTCAGGAGGCTGAGGCAGGAGGATTGCTAGGGGTTCAAGACCAACCTGGGTTACATAGTGAGTTCAAGGCTAGCCTGAGCTACACAGCAAGACTCTCTCTCAAAAAACAAACATTTAAAATATATATAAAATAAAGACAAGGCCCTGTCCTTTGGGCTTCTAGGACTCTTGGGTGACACACTTCGACTCTTCCTCAACATTAGACCCGGACTCAAGCAGCAACTTGCCTCTCCCAAGCTCATCAGGTGAAAACCAAAAAGGAAGAAAAGTGTGGTGTTCGTGCCCAACACTTTCCACATTACGGGTCCGAGCATTCGGGCCGCTGACAGAAGGGAGCCTGAGAGTGTGGCCATGGCACGAAAGCCCCAGCCCAGCAGGCAGCAGGGGCGTCCCGGAGTCCGGGGTCATGTCTCAGGCTTCGCTGAAGTCCTTCCTTCTGGTTCCCATCCTGAAACCAGGGTGCATTAGAAAGAGCAGTGGGAAGGGTGGGCAATGAGGCAGCAAGACTGGCAGAGGCCCTGGGCCCCACCCTGGGGAGACAGCTTAGGTCAGGGCAGGGCAGACCTAAGGGGACGCTGAGCAACAGGCCACAGTGCTCTGAGCTACTCTGGGCGTCACCACACTGTGGTCCCCGCTGGGGTCTACAGAGAGGCTGGACTCTCAGAAACTCCGCCTGTACGTCCTCTGTTAGAAGGTAGCTGAGTCCTACCAGCTCTGTGGGAGGAATTTTGTTTACTTGGTGTTTTGAGACAGGGTCTTGCTATGTACTTCAGAGTGGCCTTGAACTCACTGTGTAGCCCAGGCCGACCTTGAACTTGCGGCAATCTTCCTGTCTCAGCTTCCTGAGTGCTGGGATCACAGGTGTGCACCACCATTCCTGGCTGAGAATTTTGTTTTACAAACTTCACAAGGTGAAATTTGCCCCCAAGAAACCCTCACAGTCCAAGCCTCTCATTTTAGGTCCGTGTTCAAATGTCACTTCCCGAACCCCAGATTTAAATGGCATCTCCTCCCTCAGCAGTGTCTCCCTCTTCTCTTTCTTACTGTATTTTTCTGTAAACTATTGTCATCTGATGCAATACATAATTTAGGCTTTGGTTATTATCCATGTCATCCATCCCCCCAAAATGTAAACCCATGAGGGTAAGATTTGTCTGTCTGTTTTGTTCCCCATGGTATGGTGGAGACAGTATGTACCTGGCACCTCTCCACCTTCTGTGATGGGGAAGCTTAATGGCCAGCTGGATTGGTTTGGGAGCCATCCAGAGGATGTGGGTGTGTCTGGTGGCTCACGAAGCCATGACCTTAGGTACCCCTCATCTCTGGTGCTGTTCCCTGCTCTGCTTCCCAGCTGCCATGAACAGAGCAGCTTTGCTCCCCCAGGCCCTCTGCCATGATGTTCCTGCCTTGGAGCAGTTAGCCATGGACTGAACCCCTGAAACCGTGAGCTAGATCCTCTCTCTCCTCAAAGCTGTGGGTGTTGGGTATTGGGTCCAGCAATGGAAGAGCCAACTAATACACTTTCATTATTGAATAAGAGCATACATGAATAGATTTAGTTATTTGGAGGATATTTCAATTTTTAAAGTCAGAAAACTATGAGAATTTTAAACATAAAGCTTGTTAAATCACTGTCAGATAGGAGTTAATGTCCTGCTCTGCAGAGAGTGTATTGAAAATTTACTGTTTTTTTTCACAGTCACACTCATGTGTGTGTGTGGGGAGGATATTAGGGATGGAACCCAGGGCTTCTGCACTGAGCTACATCCCCAGCCCTTTTTAAAGTTGTATTTTTTAAATTTTTTTTGAGACAGGGAATCACTAGGTTGCTAAATTGTCCAGGCTGGGCTTAAATTTAACATCCTCTTGCCTCAGCCTCCCACAGTGCTGGATTATAGGTGTGTGCCGCAGTCACAATTTGAGCATCCTAGAGCACCAGGTACTCCAGGCACCATCACGGACACACTTTGCACACACAAGCACACACACAGCTGTGACATTCTGGTTCCTCCTGGTAACCTATTTAGGTCCTGTCAGCTCTCTCGCATGAGGTTTCTACAAGCCCGGCCTGCGTCTCCCTCAGACATTTCTTAGGAGTGGGAAATGTCGACAGTGGTTAGAAACGATAGCATTTTCCCACGAGTGAGTCACAAATCAATATTTAGCCACCGTTTGTTGTGATGCTACAGGCAGAAACCGGACTCTGGAGAGCTCACTGGCCGCACAACCAGAGAGCCCGAGTCTTGGGCCTGGACCGTCACTCAGGAGCCGGATGACTCCGGCAAGTGGTTTAACCACAGACAGCCAGCTCGGATGTGTTTTTACAGGACACCGTAGTTCTAAATCACCATTATTTTCTGAGAAGTAAGAAGTACCTTATGCCGCACCAGAAAGAGGTGTGAGGTCTTGATGACTCGGGGCTCTGGAAGCGCTTGGTACGGAGCCTGATGTCTCTGTCAGCCTCCCTGTTATGTAATTGGCTGCGCGACCTCCAGTCAGGACGTCAGTTTCATTGTGTGTTTGGGAAAAAAAGCTTCGACCTAATCCCAGCAGGCTGGGAGGACTTTCTTTCTCAGGTCAGAGCTGCCAGGGTCGGTAGCAGTAGAACGCTTCCAATCTGCCTTGAAGACTTGCGTAGAACTTCTGTAAGAGTGAAACTTCAAATTTCCTCCATTTACACACTCGTTCATTTATAGGACAACTACTTTTTTTTTCAACACTAGGGGTTGAACCCAGGGCCTTTGCACGGAGCTATATCCCTGGGCCATTTTTATCTTTTATTTTGAGACAAGGTCTCACGAAGTTGCCCACGCTGGGCTCCAACTTGTCCTCCTGACTCAGCTTCCCACAGTGCTGAAATTACAGGCACGTGCTACCACACCAGGCTTCCCTCTGGTAGTTTACTAAGCATTTATTGTGTACCTATCGTGTGGTAGGCAGTACAGGGGAAAAGGCACACATATTTGGGGACTAGGACACAGATGCCTGGGGCCAATAAGGGTTGTAAGACATTACACTGAATGCCACGGTCGGGACCGTGTGGTGGGGATCTGTGACAACAGAGGGCACAGACATGGATTGCTGAGTGCCCCAAATAAGTCTCCAGACCAGGATCTCCTTGTATGAAATTAACCATCTTCACATTCACTCAGTGACCACTGGCAAGCGCTAGCGAACTCCGTGCCAACACCAGGACACAGCATGACCCGGGCAGAATCCCTCCGTCTGAGCAAAACACACCAACGAAGCACAGTACACACTACTCCAGGGCTACCAAGCGGGGGACTTAACCAAGCCTGGGAGGAGGGTGTTCAAGAAAGGCTTCCCAAGGAGGGAACAGAGGAAGTGCCGGAGGCTGGCACAGGAAGTGGGCCGTGCAGAAACACAGGTGGGCAGAAGCTGCCCTCAGGTGTATGGCAGAGCAGGGGGTGCACACGGCGGGGTGGGGGGAGCACCCCATGCCAGGGCCCGTGGGGAGGAGCTCGGGACTTCACCCCACAGAGGGAATGAGCAGACTTTCAGCGGTGGAGCAAGAAGACCAACTTTGTTCACTGTAAGGGTCGTTCTTGTCCTCAGTGCCTCCCTTCTCTCTCTGCTTCCTGGCTGACTCGGGTGAGTAGCTTTCCTCCACCACATCCTTCTGTCATGATGTTCCTGTCTTGGAGCCAGCTTTCCATGGACTGAACCCCCTGAGAATGTGAGCCACACGAATCTCTCTTCCTGTAAGTTTCAGGTGTGGGATTTTTACCCTAGTGATGGGGAAGCTACTGATGCAAGGAGAAGGAGTCTGCCTCCGAGGAGACCTCCCCTGGATGTCCCTAAAGACCAAGTCTGCACATGAGCACGTGTGTCCTTGCTGTCACCTCCTGAGGACCACAGATGTGGCCTTTCATGCTGACCTCCCCACGGGCAAGCTGTTTCTGCCCGGCTGTCACTATTGAAGTTGCCACAGCGGGAGCTCAGGGTCTTCCCAAGGCAGTGACCCTCATGGCCACTGGAAGCACCAGGTCCCTTTTGCAGCCACCTGGGTGTCTTCAGGACCCTCTCCGCCACCTCTGTGAGGGCTGGTGTAGGCTGTGCGAACTTAGTGTCTTCTCAAGAGGAAAAGGAGGCCCCTCTCGCCTGTGTCACCTCGAGAAGAAGCCTCCTTCAGCAACTGGGCCACAAGTGACAATGCTAGCGGGTCAGCTCCTTCCACGTGGGTGCAGATGGCTGCTTATCGAAAGGCACAAGGCAGATATTGTGCAGCCCTGTCAGGATCTGTAAGCCAGTCAGGGCTCTGCCCTCTGCCCTCGGGCTGGGACATGCACTCCCCTGTGCAAAGGTCAGTGCTTTTCCTCCACAGCTGTCCAGGGAGGGAGGCTGGAGGCCACCAGAAATGCCACCCTGCCACCATCATAGTTGGTGAGGGGCTGTGCCGGGGGCTTTCCGCACAGGGACCACTCGGAGCTTTTCAAGGCCCCTCCTCCCTCTACCCTGACTGGCCTTGTTTTCTGTCTAGGCTCTTCTGGGTTCCCACCTGGGTAACCACGGAAACGTCCACTTCCTTCACAGGGTTGGGGGGCTCCACATGGCCTCAGCAGCAGCCAGACACTGGCATCCTTTGCAAGGTACACAGCACAGAGCAGCATCACAGAACTCTTTGGCTACTTTTTTTTTTTTTAGACAGGATCTTGATACATAGTTCAAACTGGCCCTTGAACTCACTGTGCTCTTCCTGTCTCAGCCTCCCAAGTGCTGGGAATACAGTTGTGCACCACCGTGCTAGGCTTGATTTTTGTTTTTTGTGGTGCTGAGGATGAAACCAGGGGCACTCTACTATTGAGGCCCAGTCCCAGATTTTATTATTTTTGTATTTTGAGACAGGGTCTCACTGAGTTTAGCAAGCTGTCCTTGAACTTGCGATCCTCTGGCCTCAGCCTCCTGAGTAACTGGGACTATAGGCATGTACCACCGCACCTGGTCCTTTGCCTTTGTTTTGACACCTCTCCTCCAGTCTGGGCTCTCACAGAATGGTTCCCTGCCAAACCCAGGCCTACTGTCCCATCCCACAAAAAAGGGCTGACAACTGAGAACCACACCATACACATTTTCTCCATAAATAATATAATCACAAACTTATATAAATACATATTCTTAAGTGAATGTACGTGCATCTAAAAGGTCTTTGAGTTATTTTTAAAATGGGATTATATTATACACAATTGTGTACATCCTCCTTTTCTTACCTGACCATACTTTTTGGAACACCATCCCAATCACCTGAAAAAACTCTGATTTTAATGACTGCATAGTATTTCATGATTTGGAAAAATAACAATATTTTCACCTGCTCCCAACATTTATTGATACTCCCTCTTTCTAGCTTTTGCCGCTGTGAATAATGCAGTAACACAAGCATTTGCACATGAACATTCACACACACCTGTATTGGACTGATGATATTCTTTGCAACAGATTTTCAAGAATAGGATTTCTGGGTAGAATAGACAGGGCCAGCATTAATATGTATTTCGTACTGGGGAATTGAACCTAGGTCTTTGTACTGAGCTACATCCTGAGCCTTTTTTATTTATTATTATTTTATATTTTGAGAAAGGGTCTTACTAAATTGCTAAATTGCCCAGGATAGGCTTGATCTTGCAATCCTCCCGCCTCAGCCTGCTGGGATTACAGGTGGACACCACTACTTCCGGCTTCCTCTCCTCCCCTCCCTTCTCCCTCCCCTTTTGTCCTGGAACTCTAACCTGTGGTCTCACAAATGCTAAGTATGTGCTCAGCCTAGAGCCGCACCCCAGCCCCAGCAGTATTTCTAAGGTGTGCCAAGGGCCTGTTCCATAGTAATGACTCAATAAAGCGGTATCTGCTAGTACCCTCATTGTTACCTGGGGAGCTCTATTTGGCAACTTCAATCATGTACTAGCACCCACTAAGATAAGCTACATTTGCTTTAAAGACGTAGGTTATCTGCGGTCAGTGAGCTAACAACTGTCTTTTCCTGGTGTATACAAAGCCAGGAGGAAACGGAACTTCGCTGGAAAACCAAAATAGACAGGAAAGTCAGCCTCCTCGTCTCCTCCTGGCCATTTCCTACCCACTTCCTCCGCAACCCAGGAGCTCACAAGCCGAGAAGGCCCAGCTCCTGGGTTCCAGACTCTCATTTTAGACTTTTCAAAATTTCTTATCAGCTTATTTGCATATCTGATTTGCAAAACAAAAAGCTCATTTGAGAGTTTGCCCCTGGTGGAGAAGCAGCTAGGCAGCTCCTGCGGCCTGAGCCTGAATGGGCTCTGTGTCTGCGGCGGCAGGGCAGGGTCCACTCTGAAGTCCCCTTGTTCTCCTTGGCCACTCCCTCAGAGACTGAGATCGCGGCTGGCAGGGAGAGGCGGTTGGTGGATTCTGGACACCAGGGCTCCCGAGCCTTTGACCCCAGTGTCCCCGCTCGGCGGAAGTCTGACCCGACTGCCGAGGAATCTTGCGAGCTGGCCGAGGGCCAGGTGCTGGGCCTGGATGCCGGCTGGGCCCGCGGCGGCAGTGACGCTGGCAGACAGAGGTGCGCCCCGTGTAATAAGAGAGGAAGGAGAGCTCTCCCTTCATCCACTGCTTTGCTCTTTTTTGTCTGGACGTGGGTGGGCTAGGGAGACTGAAGAGGTCAGCTGAGGTTCTGACTGGAACTGTCAGCCTGGGCACTGCGCCCACGCAGGAGGAACATGCTTCAGCCTGCCCAGGCTCTCTCACACCAGTTCTTTTTTTTTTTGGTTTTTGAGATAGGGTCTTGCCATGTATTCCAGGCCAGCCTTGAACTCACTATGTAGCCCAGACTGGCCTCAAACTCACCTCCATCCTCCTGCCTCAGCCTCCCGAGTCCTGGGATTATAGGTGTGCGCCACCACGCCCGGCTCTCCTGGTGGTCTCTGTACCCATTTATGTCTTTAAGAGCATTTAAAGCCCGATCCTTATTCATACGGCATCGGCCACAGCCAAGGCCGGCCTGGAACGCAGGGTCACAGGAAAAGAATAAGGAGACTTTGAGGCCCCAGTCAGTGCCTGTGCCGCACCTCCGAGCTGGCCGGGTTGGTGGCCAGCGGCAAGGTGGGGTTGGAGGTGCCCAGCGGCAGGGTGGGGTCGGAGGTGCGAGGCTTGGGAGGGCCTGCCCCTGGGGTCTAGGGTGGAGCCGTCCTGCAGTCAGTCTGGGGGAGGGAAGAGGTGGTCATGGTGACCCCTGCCACGTAGCGGCAGTGTGACAGCCCTGGCTGGTGGTCACTGGTCATCTCCAGGCCTGGGCTCGGAGGGGAAGGGAGAGGAAACGGGGTGACTAAGGGATTCCCTGAAGGCGGGAGCCCTGGCTGAGTCTGTCCACGCTGAGGGTGTCTGCGGTCCAAACCTGCTGCTCTCCAGGGCGGAAATAGCCACGCGCTCTGCCCGGTCAGCAGCTCAGGGCCGAGTGGTGCTGGGCCATGCACAGCCATGATGGCCCTTGGGGCGCCTGTAGGGCCTTGGGAATGATGTGGCTGTGGAATGGGAGAGACCTCAGGGGTCTGGGGACTCACAGCCAAACGCTCTACGTTCTCAGTGTAAGCAAGATCACGGGGACATTTGTGGCTTATTGAAAAATCTCATGCCAAGTAGCATTTCTTATAGCATATCTCAAAAGAAGAGCAAAGAGAGAATTTTAATCAGACGTGCAGGCGCACACCTGCAATCCCAGCACTTGGGTTTGTTTGTTTTTTTTTTGTTTTTTTTTTTTGGTGCTGGGGATCGAACTCAGGGCCTTGTGCTTGCTAGGCAAGCACTCTAACCACTGAGCTAAATCCCCAGCCCAATCCCAGCACTTGGGAGGCTGAGGCGGGAGGATCTTTAAAAGTTGGAGGCCAGCTTGAGCTACATGGTGAGTTTGAGGGCTGCCTGAAGTGCACATAGCGAGACCCTGTCTCAAAAAACAAAAACAAAAAAACAAACAAACAAAAATCCAGGGATTGAGGATTTAGTTCAGTGGTAGAGTCCTTGCCTAGCAAGGGCAAGGCCCTGAGTTCGATCCCCAGCATCCCCCCAAAAAACCCAAAAAAACCCAAAACAAATAAATGAGAGAGAATTTTAAAAATCAGACTAGCTGTGTGTTGCTCCTTAGTTTCTGCGTTTATTCCTGCAGCTTGTTTGACAAGTACCTTCTCAAAAGCCTATTAAGCACCAGGATGACAGTGGGGAGCAGAGACCAGGTCTGAGGCCTGTGCGCCCGGCGCAGGGTGGAGAGGTAGATGTGGAATAACCCAAAGCAAGAACGAGTGTGTGAGCTGGCGCCGTGCTGGGGAAACTGCTCAGGGTTCCTCTCTGAGAAGGGGACATCTGAGGCAAGACCTCAGCGATCCGAGTTTCTGCCTAGGGAAGAGGGGGACAGAGGTGCGTGCTCTTGGGCTTGGAGGCGATGTGCCACCTCGGGGCCAGGCTTGTCCCCCAGCGGGAACTGTTGAGTGTGTGTTAGACCTGGCCGCATGTCTGGCACCTCCTGGATGTGCGACACCAGACTTCGTTCAGGCTCGCTGGCAGGACCCTCCCAGTGTGGGTCCGGGGCTCTGTGTTGCTCGGACATTGACCTGGGGCTCCCACCCTTGCTGGAGGCAGCTGGGTGGCCTCTCTGGTCACTGAACACTGGAGAATGGAGGTCAAGCCCCGAGGGCCCAGCCTCCCTGCCCTGCAGGAATTCTGTGGGCCAAAGAGGCAAATGCTGCTTTGCTCTAGGCGGGGAAAACCTGTCATACCACCCACAAGAGCAGGAAGAACAATCCCAGAAGGTGTTTGGAAATCCCAAAATAGAGCAGTGCTCCAAGGTCATAAAGAAGCAGCTTGAAGTATATGGTGAATGTTTAAATTTTAAAGATTTATTACAGCAAAAGACGCAATGCCACGAACGCCCTGCCCCCCAAAATCTGCCCCTCACTTCACACACACTCATCCCGTCATCCCGGCCATTTCCTGCAGCAGCTCTGGAGTCCTCTTTCCTGAGGGTCTTTAGTTGTGCTGTCCCAGCTGCCTTGATGTCCTGAATGGACTCAAAACGTTTCCCTTTCATGGTCATTTTGACCTTGGAGAAGAGCCAGAGGTCACACGGTGCCAGATCCGGTGACCAAGGTGGACGAGGACACAGTCTTGTGTGTTTATGAGCTGCCTTTCTGCTGGGTGGAGCTCGGCAGCAGCAATCACTGTATTTGTGATCACACTTTACAAAGACCCTCAGGAAAGAGGACCCCAGAGCTGCTGCAGGAAGTGGGAAGGAGGATGGGAGAGTGTGTACAAAGTGAGGGGAGGATTTTGAGGGGGATTCATGGTGAAGAGAGGGGAGAAAGGGAGGGATGGGGAAGAGAGGGGAAGAGAGGAGAAGAGAAGAGAAGAAAAACAGAAAGAAAGAAAGAAAGAAAGAAAGAAAGAAAGAAAGAAAGAAAGAAAGAAAGAAAGAAAGAATTAAAGACCCTCATCCCTGCCACCAGCTCTGGCTGCGACTCGGCCTGAGTCCTCACCCCCCAGCTGCTGCGGCCGCTGAGGTCCGCACAGGAAGCCCCCCTCCTTCAGACCTGCTCTGGGACCAGCTGTTTCCTGTCAGAGGACAGCACAGGAAGGGGTGTGGTGGGGACTGCTGACAGGTATGGGGTGTCTTTTGAAGGTCACGAAAGTAGTCTGGAATTAGACAAGAGTGACAGTTACACAGTTCTGGGCCTCCCCCAAACCTCTGCCTTGTGCAATGGGAAGGGTACCTCTACGCTATGTGTGTTACATCTCTGTAAAGCTCTTGTTTCAAAAATAGTGCATAACGTGAGGACCAGGAACAATAAACCAGGCGAACCAGGAAGGTTTTACCTCAGAGACCTCTGGCTCTGTCCAGGAAGCTTCATCTTTGCTCTGAATCTCGGGGTCTCTCTCCCCCGCACTGTCACGTGGCTCAGAAGTGTGTGATGTGATTTGTGAAAGAAGGAGCGAGAGATAGAAGCAGGGACTGAGGGCAGCCACCAGCTTCCAAGTCCCTGCCCTGCTGTGTGACACCTCACTGCCACACCTGCTGCTTGTCGCCAACCGCCACACAGCACCCTCCAGCAACCAGGCCGCTTGGACAGAGGCAGTTAAATCTCCCTTTTTTTTTTTTTTTTTAACTGTGCCAACAATAGCTGGCTGGACACTGTGGGTCATTTATTTTAAAATAATCTATTTTAAAAACATCTTTAGGGGGTTGGGGATTTAGCTCAAGTGGTAGAGCGCTTGCCTAGCAAGCGCAAGGCTCTGAGTTCAATCCCTAGTACCAAGAAAAAACAAAAACAAAAGCAAAAACCAAAAAAAATCTTTAGGAATATGGTCTAGTCACTGAGACCCTGGATTTCCAATAGCTGGCGTGTCATCCCGGGGAATCCCTAGACTCTCAGCCTCACTTGGATTAGAGATTTCCCTTGTCCTCTCAGGCTGACTTTTCTTCCTCCTTTGGGGGAAGCTTAGTAAGATTCATTGATTGTTGCCCACTCTTAGAATTAAAAAAAAAAAATTGTATGGTGTGGTACTGGGGACTTTATATTGAGCTACGTCCCTAACCCTTTTTTTAATTTTTACTTTGAGAGAGGGTCTCACTAAGCTGCTAAACTGCTAGGCTTCAACCTTTAACCCCCCCACCTCAGCCTCCCAGAGTGGGGGGAGTACAGGCGTGTGCCACCATGCCCAGCTCACACTCACAACTATTAGAAAAAGAGCCTATACAGCATCAATATTGTTAAAATGGCCATACTTTCAAAACTGTTACACAGATTCAACGCAGTTCCAATCAAAGTACCAACAGCATACTTTACAGATCTAGAGAAAACAATCCTAAAATTTATATAGAAACAGAAGAAACCTCAAATAGCAAAAGCAATATCGAACAATAAGATCAAAGCAGGTGGCATAGCAATCCCGGACTTCAAGCTATACCACAAAGCAATAGTAATAAAAACGGCAAAGCAGTACTAATAAAAATGGAACAAAGATAGACACATAGACCAATGGAACAGAATCAAGGACACAGAAAATTCTCCAGACATATTCAAATATATGATCTTTAACAAAGGATCCAAAAGCATACGTTGGAGGAAAGCTAGCCTATTCAGCAAATGGCATTGGGAAAACTGGTGGTCGGTTTGTAGAAGAATGAAACTGGACCCATATCTCTCACCATACACTAAATTAAAATCAAAGTGGATCAAAGATCTAAACATTAAGACAGAAACATTAAACCTTCTGGAAGACAGAAAAGGTAAAACACTTGAAGACAAAGGAGTAGGAAAGGACTTCCTAAATAGAACCTCAATCGCACAGGAAATAACAACAGGAATCAACAAATGGGACTACATTAGACTAAAGAGCTTCTGTACAGCAAAAGAGGCAATTAGTAGAGTGAAGAGAAAACCCACAGAATGGGAAAAAATCTTAGCCAGCTACTCCTCAGACAAAGGACTAGTATCTAGAATATACAAAGAACTTAAAAAAATTAAACTACCTAAAATCAATCATCCACTCAAGAAATGGGCCAGAGAAATGAACAGATACTTCACAGTGGAAGAAATACAGATGGCCAACAAATATGAAAAAATGTTCAATATCTATGGCTATTAGAGAAATGTAAATTAAAACAACTCTAAGATTCCGTCTTACTCCAGAAAGAATGGCAATCATTAGGAAGTCAAACAATAACAAATGCTAGTGCAGCTGTGGTGAAAAGGGAATCCTCCTACACTGCTGGTGGGAATGCAAACTAGTACAACCATTATGGAAATCAATAAGGGAGATCTCTCAAAAGCCTGAAAGTAGAAATCCATACAACCCAGCCATTCCCCTATTGGGTGTCTTCCCCGAAAGCTAAAGACTTCATACTACAGAGATATTTACACAACAGTGTTTATAGCAGCACAATTTGTAATAGCTAAATTCTGGAAGCAACCTGTACATCCATCAATAGATAGCTGGATAAACAAAATGTGGTATCCATACATAATGGAATACTACTCAGCTATAAAGAATGACAACCTAGAGTCATTTATAGTGAAATGGATGGACCTGGAAAATATAATGTTGAGTGAAATAAACCAGACTTGCAAGCTGGAATACTGTATGGTATCCCTCATTTGAGAGAGGCAAAATACAAACAAAAGAAAAGGGTAAACAATGGACACAAAAAGGCAAAGTGTTAGATAGAAGGTAAGAGGCGGAGGGTCCAAGGGAACAAGAAGAGGGCAAAGGGGGAGGGGAACGGGAATCCAGAGGAATAATGACACCTCAAAAACAAGAACCTAATAACCCAAACTTAAAACAGTGACACGTACATGAAGTACAACAGTAACTTTATGTAGCTGTGACTTAATGCTGCATCTATGTGGTTGTTTATATTGCTCGTTGTCATAAGCAAAAGGCACAATGTAGTGTGGTCTGTAAGCTTGTATAATGGCCTCTAAGTTTGTGTGATTTTGGATAAATTTTAATAAAATCTATTAAAAAAAAAGAAAGAAAAAGAGTCTGTAAGGAAATGGGAACATCTGGTAAGGTAGGAAAGGCTGGTCCTGTGGCTGTGACACGGTCTGATCAGGATCCAAGCCGCCAGCTCCCCTCCTCTGCTCCCGGGTTAGGAGCTTTCACGGCCCATTTTCTTTCGCTCTGTGTTCAAAGCCACCGGAAAGTCCTTCTGCCGGTTCCAGCACCGACTGTCTCAGAGGTGGGGTGCTTGATCCAAGTGGTGAACTGCTCCCGCCCTCTTGCGTTTATTATTCCTTTGCCTGTTAGGTGGACAGAATCCAGCAAGGATTAGAACGCAGCCCGTGCCCTAGTCTGGTGACAAAGTGCACACAGTTCCCGACACCCGCTGGATGCTCAGCACATCTGCAGCTGCTGCTGTCCTGTTCCCAAGACGAACCCTGCTGCATTAACCGCTTCCCCCCGGGGGCTTCCGGGCCTCTCGGCAGCTGAGATGTGAGGTGTGACAGACAACATGGTGAGGGTTTAAATCAAACAAAATAATTCCACTAAAAGACAGTTGCCATGAATCCCCTCAAAATCCTCCCCTCGCTTTGAACACACTCGTCCCATCATTCCTGCCACTTCCTGCGGCAGCTCTGGAGTCCTCTTTCCTGAGGCTCTTCAGCGGCGCTGTCCTGGCTGCCTCAATGTCCTGAATGGATTCAAAACATTTCCCTTTCGTTGTCATTTTGACTTTGGGGAAGAGGCAGAAGCTGCAAGGCGCCAGATCCTGTGACTAAGCTGGATGAGGACACAGCGTCATGTTTTTACGAGCTGCCTTTCTGTTGGGTGGCGCTCGGCAGCAGCATTCACTGTATCTGTGATCCCGCCTGGTGAAGACCTTCAGGAAAGAGGACTCCAGAGCTGCTGCAGAAAGTGGCCAGGATGACGGGATGAGTGTGTTTGAAGCCAGGGGGAGGATTTTAAGGGGGATTCATGGCAATGTGCCTTTTACTGTAATACATTTTTAAAAATCACACACGCACCATTCACTTTGATCACGCCTCACAGTGTTGTAGCAGCGGGTGAGGAACTGAGTTAAAGAACCACATTACTGTGAGAATGCACGGCTATGTTTATAGCAGCACAACTCATAATAACTAAACCTTGGAAGCAACCTGTATGTCCATCAGCAGACGACTAGATAAAGAAAAAGTGGTATTTATACACCATGGAGTACTATGCTACCATAAAGGATAAACTTGAGCATTTTATAGGAAAATGGATGTACCTGGAGACCACGATGCTAAGTGAAATAAATCAAACAGGGGCTGGGGATTTAGCTCAGTGGTTAGAGTGCTTGCCTAGCAAGCACAAGGCTCTCAGTTTGATCTCTAGAACAACAACAACAAAAAAATCAAACACACAAGCTTAAATATCTCATGGTTTGTCTAATTGTAATGTAAATAATTTAATGAGCAAAATAAAAGACAGGTGATGGGAAACAAGGAGCTGGACTCTGTGGAGACGGGAAGGGGCCTGGGGAGGGAGGGAGACAGGAGGGTTGGGGTTAACCCTAACCCTGACGCCGGATGTAATTATTATGTTTCTAAAACATACACACATTTTAAAAAAGAAGAGGAAGTGACCCAGCGTCTCGGCCTCTCAGGTGGGCACAGGATGTGGAGGGTTGAGAGGTGGGTGGAGAGGAACCCACGCAGGGTGGAGGGGGCACATGGGCCCCAAATCCCCTCCAGGCACATGCTGGTGGCCAGCATGGCCATTACAGCAAGTTCCCACTGCTGAGGGTTTCCTACAGAACCAAAATTATATTTTAGAAATACAGAGCTCTGGGGTGGGATTGATATCATTTTGTTTTCCTTGAAAGAATAATAAAGGTGGGCGCAGTGGCGCATGCCTGTGATCCCAGCACTCGGGAGGCTGAGGCAGGAGGATTGTGGAACATTTGAGGCCAGTCTGAACTGCATAGGGAGACCCTGTCTCAAAAAAAGTCAAAACCAACCAAACAAAAAACAGTTCTGGTGTTCATTGGAAAACATTTTGAAATGCTACAAAGCTGAATATGAAGAAAATACCAGTAACAGCAATACTGGAAGATAATCCTGATTAGCTCTTGCTGCACTTCCCTCTAATCATGTATTTAGATGTGCTACGTCTATACATATATATGTGAACATGCTGCGTATGCTGGCATGTGCTCGTAACCCCAGCATTCAGGAGGCTGAGGCAGGAGGATCACCTCAAGTCAGAGGCCTGGAGTCCGAGGCCAGCCTGGGCGACACCATAGACCCCGTCTCAAAAAACAAGATGTTTCTGCTACAAACAATGCGATCCAGTGCTTCCTACAACTCACTGACGAGCTAACTCTTTTTGGTGTTTTTTGAGATGGGGTCTTGCTATGTAGCCCAGGCTGGCCTCGAACTCCTGGAGATCCTCCTGCCTCAGCCTCCCGAGGGCTGGGCTCACAGGTGTGGGCCACCATGCCTGGCTCTCATGCACAAGTCCGTCACATTTCCTGACTATCACCGAGTGAGTAGAGGATGCCCAGATGGGTTGTTTACTAGCCAGACTGTTCTTTTGCCATCGACCCCCAAGAAGACCCCTGTGTCGAGTCTCCTCGTGTGTGCTGTCACTGTCTGAGCCCTGTGGGCGCCGGTCACAGGCTGCTGCCGGGACCCTGGCGCCCCTGACCGGGGTCTTATCTGGGAACGTGGCTGCGGAGACTGTCGCCAGCAAGACCAGCTCACCCTGGAGCCGGCGGCCCGACTGGGCAGACGGGGCAGATCGACAGACCAGAGCAGCCCGGCGTCCCGATGAGAGCCAGGTGGGGGTGGAGGTGGCGGCTGCGGGCTGCCAGCCGCGAGGGCCCGGATGTGCCCTTCCTCGAAGTCCTCTGGGGAACCGAGTTGTGACTCTTCACACTGCGGCCTCAGAGGGCGGTGAGAAAATCAGTGTCTGTCCCCCAGCCACCCCTTGTGGTTAGGTTGTGGCAGGCTTGGTAAACCAGCTTCCTCTTCATTTTTCTTGTTACTTTTGATCCTCCTCTCTCTCTCTCTCTCTCTCTCTCTCTCTCTCTCTCTCTGTCTTTCTCAGCTTTCAGACAGGGTCTTGCTATGTAGCCCAGGCTGCTACTGCCAGCCTTGAGCTCAGGGTGCTGGCCTCAAACTTGTGGTGACCCTCCTGCCTCAGTCTCCCAAGGGCCCCATGTCTTTTCACTGCTTGCAATGCCATAAATACCAGAGGCTGGTGAGTCAGCTGGGACAGGGCCTGGAGCCCTGCCAGCCACGCCCCTTCCTTCTGGTCCGGTGGGGCTCCCAGCTGGGCTGAGCCCTCAGCCGGTCACAGGCACCGTGTGTCTTTGCTGAGCTCTGGACCTCTCTGGGCTTCGGTGTCTCCAGCTGTAAAATAAGGCAGCTGCTTGGAGTCTGCCCACCGCTCTGTTTATAACGGCATTTTTAGGTTACAGGAATAAAAATATCCTGATTTCTCCCACTGTCAGCCAGCTTGGTGGCAGCGATGACTCCAGTTCTAATTATTGGAGCCACGCATGGTTCCAGCTGGCTCTCACCATAAGTTTTGTTTTTCTTTCTTTCTTTTTTTTTTTTTTTTGGTGCTGGGGATCAAACTCAGGGCCTTGAACTTGTGAGGCAAGCACTCTAACCACTGAGCTAAATCCCCAGCTGAGTTTTGGTTTTCGTTTATTTTTTCTTAAATTATTATCGTTGTTGTTGCTGTTGTTTGAAACAGGGTCCCTGAACTCACTATAGTGCCAACGCTGTCCTCAAACTTGTGGCAATCCTCCTGCTTCAGCCTCCTGAGTGCTGGGATTACAGGCATGCACACCTGGCTTTTTTTTTTTTTTTTAATCTGATCCTCCAAAGTTCTGCTGATGTTACTTCCAGGGTGTACTGAGACTCAGATAGACGTTGTCTGTCCGAGCTGACACACACTGGCTGTGTGTGTTTGTGTGTGTGTGTGTGTGTGTCTGTGTATGTGTGCCTGCGCTGTAGAGACGCTTGCTTGTAGAGTAGTCGCTTCCTAGATCTCCCGCGTGTGCTGTCTGGCCAGGGTCACTCAGAGTAACCAAGTCCAGAGATACCTTAGCAAGACTGGAATCAGAGCCCCAAATCATGTATTTCCATCTTCCCCACCCTAGGAGCGGGTGATGGGAGCCGCCAGTCCCCAGAGGTCCCAGGACTGGACGGTGGCTCTGGGTCTCCCCGCCTGGCACCGGCTTTCCTTCGGCCATAAACAGCAGTGTGCACAGCCCGCTGGCTGGAACAGTAACCTTTACAACATCCGCAGCAGCCGAGCAATTATCAGGGGAAGCCAGGCACATACTGGGCCTCTCTGCCACCTTCTCTGTCATGTTCTAATCTCAGCCACCTGCAAGGTATTACGCCTGTTGTTTCAGATTTGGCCCAGAAAGACTTAGAGACTTAGAGACTTTGCCAAGTTCACACAGCCGGGGAGTCTGGGGTCAAATCTAGTATTTATGTATTTATTGGTTTCTTTAGACAGGGTCTCACTATGTATTCCGGGCTGGCCGTGAACTCACTGTGTACCCCAGAGTAGCCTTGAACTTGCAGGAATTCTTCTCCCAATGCCAGGATTGCAGGTGTGTGCCACCAGGCCTGGCTTCTGGGTCAGAACATCAAGCCATCCACTCTGTGAAGGAATCACCTTCCTCAAGTGTCAGCCAAAGCATCCACAGGTGCTTCTTAAATGCAGGCTCCGTGTTAAAGAGCAAACTTGGGCCCCATCCCATGAGCCTCCAGCTGTTCACAGACAGGGCAGCACCAGGGTGTGGGTAGCTCAGGGCCTCATCCAAGGAGCAGGAGGCAAAACTTTCACAAGTTGTTCACAGAAGCAGCACAAAGGACATATTCAGCTGGGTAGGGCGGAAGTCTCCAGTCGGGGGATTCTGACCGGCAGAGCTCTGGTTTTGTCTAGCTGCTTAGAACCCACGACGCTGGGGCTATCTTGTCCTTGGGGCCTTCGATGCTCATTTTAACAAGAGGACCAAAAGCTGAGCGTCAGCATCAACTGCTGTGTCCACATCTGGTGTCCTCTAGCTGCCTCTGACTGCTTCCTGCTCTGACTTCGACAGGGGTGACCCTGGGGGACACTGTGACGGGCTGCCCAGATGTTCCTTCGGCGGACAGTCGCTTCCTGGCTGCCGGGGATGCAGCGCCTGCCCAGGCTGCCCAGAGCGGGCAGATCCAAGGTCCTGACACCGTCCTGAGCCCAGGGAGGGAGGCGCGGAGGCGGCCGGCTGGCCAGACACCTGCGGCGGTGACCTAGCCCCTGGCACCTGGCCCCGGGCCTTGCCCTCTCCCTCCACCACTTCCAGGGAGAGTCCTTGGCACTCCTTAACAAACACCCTGCCTGCGCTCTCACCTGGCTCTCCTCCCTCAGGATCGTCCTGGGAGAGCAGCCTTGCTCATGGCCTCGGGCTTGGTGCTCTCCTGGGTGGGCCGCCAAAGCGGACTCTCCCCACGGCTTCCACGTCCGGACCGTCGGGGCTGGTGGGCACGGGTGGCGGGTTTTCTGGGGTGTTCCCAAGGCCTGTGGCCCTCTCGCTGAAAGTAGTGACTCACTTGATGGCTCCTCCACAGAGGGAAGGCCTGCTCCTGCTCCCAAGGAAATCATTTGATCATGAAGCCCAATCCTGGCCCATCTTTTGCCATCCAGGTTTCCTCTGCACCAGAGGGGAGTGAGTTCACCAGGCATCAAAAGGAGACAGTGACTAAATAAACGCAGAACACCATTGAGTTTTTCTGCAAGGCCTTTCTGCCAGGACAAGCTGAGATGATAAAAGGCCCCCGCACCGGAAGTTACTTTATTATTATTTAAATCAGCCAGTTGGTGAAGAGTTCCTCAAGGGAGGTGGCCTCCGCCCTGCACTTCAGGCGCTGGCTCTGGCTCTGAAGGGACTGGACACTGGATCTGGGGTCTCTGTCCCCGATCTTGTGTCTGTGCACCAATGAGTGAATGTGTGTGTGCACGTGTTGCCCCAGATTAAGGACCTCACGGTGGCAGGTGGCCAATTCTTCATTCCAGGCTTCACGTGCAAACATCTGAACCACTTCGAGGTCCTAACTGAGCTCTCTCTCGGACCCAGTCCCGAACTCCTGGCAGACGCAGGTCTCTGGGTGGCTTTGATTGGATACTGCCTTCTGACGCAGTCAGGCTAAGGTGTGTGGGGAGGGTCGTGGGGTCCAGCCCGTGACCCCAGGAGAAGCGCCCCCAGCCGGACGCCACCTTGGCTGTCTGACCCAGGACAGCGAGAGCTCGTCGGCCTCTGAGACCATCGTGCCACCCGCCCGCCTGCACAGCACCGGAGGCGACTGAGAGCCTGTGCCGACACCGCCCAGGTCACCCAGGTCGTGGCTGCCCCAGCGCGCGCTCCCAACGGTCCACGCCCACTGGTGCTTCGCACAAACTGCACTCTTCACTCTTCTCCTGGCCCACCTGGGTTGGTCCCCTTATCAGGCCCATTTCACAGACAGGCTCCCTGAGCCTGGGGGATGAAATAGTGCACCCCAGGCGGAGTCTGCCCAGATGCGGGGCCCCAACAGAGCACTGCGGCCCTGGCCTGGGGAGCACCTGTCACCCGGAAGACTGTCACTCTACCGCGTGAGCTCCTGACCTGGGAGCCCAGGGGGACCCTGCAGAAGGGCAGATGGAGAGGGGGCGACATCCTGGAGCCCAGCTGCCTCTACCTTCCCACTTCCCACGATCACCAAGGAAACCACTGCACCTTTGCAGTTGCCATGGAAACTGTCTCAACACACCCTCCTTCTCATCTTCACCATGGAGACAGCCAATCGGAAAGAAGTTCCTCAAGTGAGCCAGAGTGGAGGGGCCGGGGAGAGGTGCGCTTGCATCTGGGGACACAAGGGCAGTGTCCAGGGGCCTCAGGTGGAGAGTCCTGCCCGGGCAGGAATGCAGGGGCGGCGTCCTAACCACAGGAAAGCCCCGACTGTTTGCGTCTCCCAGGGAAGGTCTGCTAGGCCAGTTGTTTTCTCGCTTTTCCCAAGTACCAGGGGATCAAACACAAGAACACAGCAGGTGTGGTGGTGCACGCCTATGATCCCAGTACTCGGGAGGCTGAGGCAGGAGGATCACTGCCAGTTCGAGGCCAGCCTGGGCTACATGGTGAGTTCAAGGCCAGCCTGAATTACATAGGGAGACCTTGTCTCAAACAAACAAACAAACAAACAAAAAATCCAAATACTTATAAATTAGCAATCAAGAGAGTGAACTGTTCTATAATGTTCCACCCACCCACTTTGACAATTCAAAAGGCCAGACTGGAACTTGCAGGCCTGGACCCCTCAGAGTTCCCTGTCGGGATGCGTGAGGTGGGAAAGGCCACCTCACCCTGGCTCGTGGCTCTCTCCCTCCCTGGCAGGAGGAGCCACTGGGTTTGTGCCTGGGACATGTAGGCTCTGCGGCCGAAAGCCACTCCCACCACTCCTCGGCCCAGGGGTATGTGCACCACCACCATGGCCACACCACCCTGACCACCGAGTACCATTACTGTCTCCACTACCGCGTCGCAAGCCTCAGTACCGCGTCCCCTACGTACTCTGCAGGACTAAGCGCTCTGAGCTGCGGCCAGGCCCAGGAATCAGGGAGGCCAGGCGGAAGCCCGTGTCAATTGGCACTGTCGAGGGCCCGTGGCTGCTTGTGAAGACCGCGGGAGGAGCCCTGGGGTCTGGCCTGTGGGGGCCCAGAACAGCTGCAAAGCTGTACATGGATGGAGATGAAGTTTCTTCCACCCATCGGACTGGAAACCCTGTAGAGAAATGAAATAAAAACTCCAGGCTGGTCCCAAATTTGTGATCCTCCCGCCTCAGCCTGCCAGAGTGCTGGCATGACAGGCGTGCAGCACCATGTTTAGCTTTTCTACTTCAGGCTTTCCTACTTCAGGGGTATACTGAGAGAATGAATGAACGGATACAGGAGAAAATAATCTGGGAACAATGCACATCAGTGGCTCTATTATTAAAATTATTAAAAGTAACAGTATAAGAAGATGGTTCCTGTCCACAGATATACTCTCTTTCCTGCAGCGCCATGGTGGAGACTCCCTCTTCGTACTGTGGCAAAGATACAGTTCTCTGCTGCGAAGTCCTGTGCTGCCCAGAGATGAGCCTGTGGTCAGAAAGGGCTCACGGTTTCAGGCTACCACCGTCACACTTGGTAGACGCCATGGGGCCCAGGCCAAGCCACGCGCACCAGGGTCCCCCCTCTGCCCCCATGTGGTGCACATGCATGCGCGGCTGAGGGAGCTGGGGACCCACAGAGCCGAGAGGGCAGCAGCCCAGCTGGGGACTCTTTCAATTTTCTGTGCTTCTTCTGAACAGGAGCTTGTCCCTGGAGAGCTCCTCCTGCCCCTTCTTCTGAACTTCCCTCAGGGCGTCCAGCGTCACTTCCTCCAGCTGAGGAGGGACACCAGGAGTGGCAAAGCTGATCAGTGGCCTCAATGTGAGCAGAACATCTGGGGTCCCTAGTTGCTTAAAATCAGGAGTCAGGGCCTCTGGAGACACAGACAGACTGGCCAGTAATCAACTAAAGACTATGTTTGGTTGCATCGCGTGCGCAAAAGGGTTTTGCCTTTTCTTCTTTCTCTCTCCCTTTCCTGCCTGTGAGAAGGCCTAGCAGTTGACTGCCCGGCGTAAGTACTGTGTGACTTTTAGCCGGGCATGGTGCTACGTGCCTGTGATACCAGCACCGGGTAAGCTGAGGCAGGAGGATCCTGAGTTTAAGGCTAGGCTCATCTACAGAGTGAGACTCTGTCAGAAAAAGAAAAGAAGTGAGATTCATCTCCAAGGGTCCATCCCACACTTCTGAGACTACACGAGGAGGCCAATCAGGTCCACAGATGTCACAGCACTTCTGGGCGACACAGACGTCTCTGGTCTGGTCTGGCCTGGGAATATAGCCCCTTGTTAACGACACGGGTGCCTCTGACCTTCAGCCTGGAGAGGCAGCTGACATTTAGAAGTAGCCGACTGTGCCCTGGGAGATGCCTGTATCACTTATAGCCAGACGGGTCGCATCAGCAGGGAGGCGGCGGAGAGGAGAGGAGGGGAAGGAAGCGTAGGTGGAATGACAGGGTGGCTGCACGGGAAGGTTCCAGCCGGCCTGGTTCTGCTCTGCTGTCTCTCTTGAGTGACCCTTCCCGGAGCTGCCCTTCCCGTCCGTTGTGTTTAACAGGAAGTGATGCCTGTGTCCTGCGCCCCGAAACATCTCGGGGTCACTGCCACTGGGCAAGCTATGGGAACAGGAGCGCCAGACCAAGGCCTCTCGGAAGCTTTCCAAGTTTAAAGCAATCCCACGGATGTGGGCCAGCATTGCCTGCAGGAAACTGTTACAGCCAAGCGCCAGGGTGTGTATTTATCTGTGTGTGAGATTTTCATCTCTTTTTCAAGAAAAAGTCACACATTTGCTCCTCGCCCCGCCGCCCCAAGTGGGAAAATGCACCGCTGAACAAATATTCAGGAAGGTTGCTCAGAATGACGGACTGGGTGGAATTAGAAAAAAACAAAACTGCCCATGACAAATCGTCAGCACGCTATATTTGGGGGTCTGAATCCAGGGTGGCTGCCAACCCAGTCCATACAGCCTCCGTCTTTTTCCATTTCTATTTATAACTGAGCACATTCACATGCAAAAAATGCAGGGGACATCAGACCTCAGTTTTAAAATGTCCAAAATGTTCTGAATGTATTAGGTTACAGAATGTGAGAGCCTTTTTGGGGCCGTGAGTAGCCTTCCTTAAGCGACAAGGGATTAATCAGTGGGGGTGTGGGAGTAACTGGATCCTTCAGGAATTAGAAAGTATGAAAACAACTGTATTTCCTTTAAAAAGAAGTAATTCATTTCAACAAAGCTTGATTGAGCTGCAACCATGTGAAAGGCCCACTTGGGACCAGGACTGGACCCAAACACCATGTCTCCGGTCCCAAGACGCTGGGAGTTTCCGGAGGGAGGTACAGACAGGGAAATAAAACACACGACAAGGCCTCCCAGTATCTCAGTGGAGCTGCTGGCCCACGTGTTGGGTATCCAGAAAAGGGAGCGGATGTGAGACTGTTCACTGCTAGCTCAGCATCTGCTCCTTCCCTCGCCTTTGCAATAGCTCTTTCCTATGTGCTGGCCGTGTGGTTTCCGGAAGTAGCTTCTTCCGCCCTCCTTAATCACATGATCTGGCTCAGCCAATCAGTGCATTCCATCCTGAGCCAATGCGGCTGAATACAGAAGGTGAATGAAGAGAGAGAAATAAAAGTTCCTTAGTCACCCAAATACTCCTAGCCTAACTACTCTTATTTGAGGTTTTACAGTCACCAGGAGCACTAAGTCCCCTCGCTGTTGAAGTCAGCGTGAGTTGCGTGTTTCTGAGTTTCGTGCTTCCAACCCGAAGCGCTCTTGCTGACACCAGAAGGACGCAGTGTATTTCCCGGAGGAGGTAGCAAAGAACCTAAAACTTGAGACTGAGTTTCTAGACTTGTGTTTTGGGGTGCTGTGTTTTCTGACTCCTTTCTTGACCTAGAAGGAAAAATTAAGAACTAACGCAGGAGTTTAGTGAATTGCTTTGACCCTTGGCTACCCAGAAAGCCCAAGTTAAAAGAAAAAAAAGAGCCAGGTGTGGTGGCGCACGTTTGTGATCCCACCAAGCACTGGGGAGGAGGGCGGGGGCGGGGGGTGAGGGCAGCCGGTCACTGCAAATTTGAGGCCGGCCTGGGCTGCACAGCGAGTTCAAGGCCAGCCCGAACTACATAGTGAGACCTTGACTCAAAAGATCAAACCAACCAAACAAACAGAAAAGCAAAACAAAGAAAAGAAAAGAAAAAAGTGATTCACTGCAGTACGTTTGAAGACTGAAGCTTTGCCTTGAATTTACGATTTTTACTTTCAAGTACCCACAGCATGAGGAAGGAGCCAAAAGGAGATTAATCTGAGGCCTTCAGGACATTTTGTTTCCGAACTAGGCAGAGGCCTCGCAGCGGTGGGGAAGCGAACAGGAATGCCTGGGGGCGGGGGTCATACATTACCCGGTTTATAAACAAATCAGTGACTCAGCTTTTGACTAGGACCAAGAGGGCTTTGGACTGAGTCATCCGAGGTCCCGTCTCTGAGTCCAACCGTCCGATGTGCTCGATGGCTCAAAAGGCAGAGCCGCTGGGGATGCGATTGCTTAGTGCTTTAGACAAACCGGAATAGGCCGCCCTTCTGCGCACGGTCAGGGCACGCGTGTGTGTGTCCGGCGGCTCGTCCCGAGGCGGTGACTTTGAAGTGCTCGTCTGTTTCAGGGATGTGGGAGGGGGCTCAACAGGGGCTGAGGAGCAGCGTAAGGTCTGACTGTATAGAGAGGACCCTTCCACAGGACGGTATGTTGTGGTGCCTTCTGAGACTAGGAGACAACATGATGACTTGGGTCATGGGAAGGACGTTCACACTGGTGCTACAGGGGCCAGCAGGGTGACAGAGTCCAAGCTTTGTTTTTTGTTTGTTTTTTTTTAAATGGTGCCGGGGATCGAACTCATAGCCACTGAGCTAAATCCCCAGCGGAGTCTGAGCTTCGGAGCCAGGAGGGTCCAGCTTTGAATGCCAGGGTGCCAATCAGCTGTGTGACTTATAAGAATCTCTCAATCTCGGTTTCCTCATATGTAAAGTGGAGATGATGCTGGCTTTGAACTAAGTATGTAGCTGAGGCTGGCCTCGAACTCGCAGCGATCCTCCAGCCTCAGCCTCCTGAGTGCTGGGAATACAGGCGTGCGCCACCACACCCAGCTACCAAAGAACATTTCTAACGAGCGCAATACACAAGGACAGCTCTGCAGTCAGCAGTTGTCACACTGGGAGGTTTGGAGCATCCTACAGCGAAACCCTTTACCTGGACGGAAACTGGGTCCAGGAACTAAGTGGCTGCCCCGGCGAGACACGGAGAGCCTGGATCCCGGGGCTGCACATCACACAGAGCACGATGGGGTTTTTTTTTTGTTGTTGTTCTTGTTTTTTTTCTGGATGGTTTTTTGTTTTTGTTTCTAGCACTTTCATGGATCTTGACCAGTCTCCGTGTTCAAGCCACCCAGAGAACTTCCTGAACAATCCTGCTGTCCAGGGGTCTTCCTGGACCTGCTGAACCTAACGGGAAGGCTGATTTGGTGCCTTCATGTGAAGAAAATAGTGACTATTTCCATCCAGTGACAAGCAGCACAGCAAATCATAGAACCAAAATAACATTAGAGATAAAGCAGTCTGGTTTCTTTGGATTGGGTTTTCTTTTGTTTGTTTTGGGGCTGGGGATCAAACTCAAGGCCTTCACGTTGAGCTACATCCTCAGTCCTCTTTATTTATTTATTTTTTTATTTTCAAGACAGGGTCTCACTAAATTGCTAAGTTGCCCATCCTGGGCTCAAACTCGCAATCCTTCTGCCTCAGCCTCCCAGAGTGCTCGGGATAACAGGTGTGCACCATTGCGCCTGGCTGGTCTGAGTTTTTAAAAAAACATTTAGCTGTGGCTATCTCTCTGTGCATGAATCTGTAAGTGGCGGGCCAGCATTTCAGCACTGAAGGGTGGAAGGAAGGAGCGCACTGCATCGTAAGGCTCCGGACACAGGCTGGGCAGAGGTGGCAGGAAGGGCCCGGGAAGCCCTCAGCCCACACAGAGAGTGGACAGTGCTTTGGCAGTGCTGCGGCCTCAGATCTGTTTCCTCTGCTCAACCCTCAGGGGGGTAGAGGCACCCCAGCAGGAGGAGGAAGCTGAGGCAGGCAGCTGTGGGACCCGGGGACGTATTCCTGCCATGCTGAGCTGTTGGAGGCTGGAAATGCACCCATCACTAACAGCAGCTTTGCGGGGATGAACAAGCAACTCTGCTAATCATTAATGTCCAGTTTTAAAAATACCAGCAAGTACTGTCATTGATCCACAGTCTTCTCTGGGCACCCGAGGGGTCTTGGTCGCAGGAGCTCCCTCGGGTGCTTCAGCCTTTTGGGCAAACAGCATGTGATCTGCACACAAAGGCTTATCAGAAAACACCGTATGTATTTACAAAAGGTATCACACTAAAAGACCCACTACCATGAATCCTCAAAATAGTCCTCTTTGCGCACACTCACCTCATTGTCCCTGCCACTTCCTGCAGCAGCTCTGGAGTCCTCTTTCCTGAGGGTCTTCACCAGGTGGGATCAAAAATCCAGTGAATGCTGCTGCCAAGTGTCATCCAGTGGAAAGGCAGTTTGTAAAAACATGACGCTGTGTCCTCATCCACCTTATTAGCAGGATCTGGCACTGTGCAACTTCCGGCTGTTCCCCAAAGTCAAAAGGATCATGAAAGGGAAACGTTTTGAATTCACTGCGGACATCGAGGCAGCTAGGACAGTGTGGCTAAAGACCCTGCTGCAGGGCAGGAAGAAATTCTCTAGGTGCCAAGGACTTAGACTGAGTTAATTGAGAGCTGAATACAGTTATTATTATGAAATTAGAAGCAAGACTTAATCATTAAGTCTGATGAGTTAGTGTGTTGCAAATAAACAATTTAGTAGAACATTTATATTTTAATATTTCAGATTGCTAAACAGGAAAGTCACATCATTTATCCATCATTTACATGTAGCAAAAGTCTGGGGTCTTCTCAACTGGACTTTAGAGTCCCTTCCTTCCTTTTTTTTTCCTTCCTTCTTTCCCTCTCTCCTTCCCTTCCTTCCTTTAGATAGGGTCTCATTATGTATCCCAGGCCAGCCTCAAACTTATGGTGATCCTCCTGCCTCAGCCTCCTCCTTGCTGCAATTAGAGGTGTGCACCACCATGTCTAGCCCTAGTTTCTGTGTGAGGAGTAGAACTGGCTTGTGTCTTTCCAAGCAGAATTCTGAATGTCTGTTGGGTATTTCCAATCATTTGGAACCACCATCTTGGCCATGTCTATAAATGAGGTGTTTGTTTCTTTATTAAGCCGAAAAATTGTTGCATAAGCCTAAGGCACATGTCCAAAGTAATTTTTTTAAAAAGCCCTTCAAGTAGAACTATTAGTGTAGGAAGTTTAGGAGAGTTGTGTTTTCTTTTCTTACGGTGCTTGGCAGAAGGCTGAGAAGAACCCAGTAACACTGTTGGGAGAGGAAGGCTGGAGTACAAAGTGTGCTCACTTCAATACAGGTGAGTGGTATAGTGAGATCCGACCCAGGAATGTTTTACAATTTGTTGTAGTGGGGCTGGGGATTTAGCTCAGTGATTAGAGTGCTTGCCTTGCAAGCACAAGGCCCTGAGTTCTAATCCCCGGCACCACAAAAAAAACAAAAACAAAAACAAAAACAATTTGTTGTAGTTATCTTGCTCAGTAACACAGTATCAGCAGTGTAGTGGCTGTGTAACAACTTATCCTGCCCTTAGCTGCTGGGTGGTGTGTAACAATGTATCCTGTCCCCTGAGCAGCTGGCAAGACTCTTTTTACAACTTGCACAGATTGCGTGGTCAGGAACTGGGAGGAGGCAGTGAGGAGGCTCTGAAGCTGCTGCTAGGAGGCGTCCAGGCTGGGAAGGACGGAGGGAAGCAGCGCCAGGGGCTGGGACCCTGAGACATCCTCACTCATGTGGCTGGAGGCGGGGGGTGTGGCCACTGGGTCGGACCTGGGTGGCCCATTACTGCAGAATCCTCGGAGGGGTGGGCGCCTTCCAGCATGGAGGCTTCCCACATTGGAGTCGCAAGGGTCCGGGTTTTCAGATTAGCCCTGGAGAGCACCGGTGTGCACATTCTGCTGGTTAGGAGCAAGCCTCATGCATGCCTAGATTCCAGGGCAGAAAACACTGTCTTTCTCTCTCTCTCTGTCTCTCCCCGGTACTGGAGATTGAACCCAGAGCCTCTGCACTGAGTTACATCCTCAACCTTCTTTCTTTTCTTTCTTTCTTTCTTTCTTTTTTTTTTTTTTTTTGAGGCCTGATCCAGCTAAATCACTAAATTGCCCAGGCTGGGCTTCAGCTTGCGCTCCTCCTCCCTCAGCCTCCCAGGATGCTGGGATTACAGGAGCGCACCATTACGCCTGGCCGCGCCCTCTCTTAAAGGGAGCGAGGCAGGCAAGCCAACGTGTAGGCCAGCGATGGCGAACCTTTTAGAGCTTTCAATGACACTAACTGCCCCCGTGCCACAAGTGCCACAGGCCGGCCGCCACTGCTGAAGGACAACGTGCGGGACGACAGACCCCGTGGCAGACGCCTTCTGGGAACACGCTCTGTCCTCCTGCTGAGGGTGCCGCCCCTCTGGGCCGCACCAGAAGCGGCGAGGGGAGGGGACATGGCGGTGTGCATCCGCCAGGACCGCTGACACGCAGCCCGGGAGGCAGCCTGCCTTTAGTGACACCCCAGAAGACAGATGTTGGGGTGAAGGCCAGAGGACAAAGGTCCCCTTCTCAAAGGGCATCTGAAACTAGTTTGGATTTGAAACTAGTTTCAAGCAGGGCGCTGTGGTGCAGGCCTGTAGAGCCGAGTTTTTCTCCCCCAGCCGGCGCAGCAGCAAGCTGCCAGCAGAGGGCGCCGGAGAGGCACTGCAGGAGGCGGCGGCGGCGGCGGCGGCTCCGCTTCCCCAGCGCAGGCTCCCGCACAGCCGCGGGGATCCGGGCGATCCAGCAATGCGGGGACACGGACTCCCTCAGACACAGGGTGCGGGGAAAACAGCCGGTGTGCAAGGCTGTGCCCTGTAGGAGGACGACCCCAGACCTTATGGCACCGGGACCTGGCGCTGCGGGAGGTGATTTCCCCAGGCCGGGCTTACTTGGTGTCCGCGGGCGACATGGAAGGATCGCACCCCCGCGCCAGCATCGCCACCCCGCGTTCGCCCTTGGAGCCGCGGCCCAGTACATAATGCTACACGAATCGTGGGGAGACAGTGCACGCAAGAGCTCGGTCTCCGTTCCTTCCCGGTCCCCACTGCTCGACGGGGCGACTGCAAACACAGGAGGCTCGGGGTGGCCCTGAGGCTCCTCTGCAGCCTTGTCTCAAAACAAAACAAAAAGCCAGGCATGAACCCAGCACTCGGGAGGCTGAGACAGGAGGATCACCGTGAGTTGGAGGCCAACCTGGCCTACACAGTGAGTTCAAGAGCAGCCTGAACTGCACAGCAAAACCCTGCCCAAAAACCAGAAACAGTGCACCTCCCAGGGGCAGCACGGGACTAAAGCTGCCGGCCGGCTCAGCGCCTTCGGGACAGGCGTGGGAACAGGAGCTGGGCTATTTTGAAACGGAGACAGCTGATGAGGCACCCGGGCCAGCACAGTGCTGTGGGTTAGCCTCTCTCCCAGTCCAGGCCGGTTTCCATCTGTATTTACCTCTGCCCCAATTTCTGCCACTGTTTTATTTTTGGAGGTCCCAGGGATTGAACCCAGCACCTTCACACACAACTACAGCCCCATCTGTCCACTCAAGCATAGCTTGAGACAGAGTCTCACTAAGCTGCTAAATTGGCCGGGCTTGGCATCAACTTGGGATCCTCCTGCCTCAGCCTCCTGGTCAGTCGCCTTTCACTGAGTGACAGTACCTCAGGTTTGTCCAGCACGGGCCTGAACTCTCTGGCCCACAGCAAATTCTCCTGCGGCACCCAAGAGCTGCGGAGGAACAGTGTTGGCTCAGTACAGTCTCCCCGGGACCCGGGCTCGGTGTCCAGCACGGCCCCTTCAGGGACCTGGGGCTGCCCAGAGCCAGCAGACTGCACTCCGCGCACCACATCACCTCCTCTGCGGGCAGCTGGTGAGGCCGGGTCCGGGGTCCCACTCCGAGGGGAGAAGCAGCCAGTGCTGACGAACTTGAGCTGTGCCACCACACACGCGGGCAGCTCCCCCTCGGGCTCGGGACACACGCCCCGCCCGGCTCTCCGCATGCCATGCCGGGCCGTCCTCTCCACTGCCCGCCCGCCGCCCTGTCTGGGACAGAGTCACCTGCTGCCCGGTGCACACTGACTGCCCTCCACGGCGCTCCTTGGCTAATTTCACACAATGACTTTGCATTAGCTCTTTATTTTAAAATTTTTCTACACGGCTGGTCAAACCTTCCTTTGAAAGCAAGAGGTTTAACACGTGGATCGACGCCACTCACAGGACTCCTACCCGAAGGACGGTGACGCTTCATCCGCCCCACCCTACAATTCCCCGCACACTCACCCGCTGGACATTTACTGTTCGTGTTTGGTGGGGCAGCATGACGCAAGGCGCTGGGCAGCGATGGTGACGATGACAGTCCCTCAAGGAGCTCACAGTCTAATGGTAACTACTGAGTAAACTGAGGCACGGAGTGGTAAATGACTTACTGCTGAGGTAGAGCGCGAGGTGCTTGGAGGGGGGCTGCCACGGGGGAGGGTGGGGACAGCTCAGGGACGCCGAGCCCCGATGGAGGGAAGGCCACACACAGATGCACAACACCGTCTGCCTGCAGAAAGCCTGACCCAGCTCCAGCGGCACCATGACTACGCACACAGGCAGCGACGGCACTTTGGCCCAGCCCTGGAAGGCCGGGCCCAGGCCCGTTGGTGTCCTGGGGTCACCGAAGCGCCACGGACAGCTTGGTCCAGGACACTGCGCTGCCACGATGGCGATACCGAACCCACCCAGGCGCCTAGCAAGTTAGAGAACCAAGAACACAGCGCCTGCTGCTCACTGTCCATATGTACGTATCTCGGCTATACCAGGCATCACGGGACGCGTTTCACAGGGATCTAACATGATACAGGTATGTACAGACACACACTGGATTCGGGTGCACACTGGCCAGCGCACCCGCAAACTGCTGGTGTGACCCGGCGTAAGGCAACTTCTCCGGCGTCCGACAGAAGCCAGGGAGGCCCCGACAGAGAGCTGTCATCTGAGCAAAACCCACCACCATCCGGTCACCCAAGGAGGGAGCTACTCGAGGGACGCAGCTCCTCACAGGGTCGCCGCTCCACGGGTGGCAGCTCCGGCGGGCTCAGTTGCTCACCTCCGGTGTCTCTTCACTCTGCCGAGGAGGTTCCTCTGTGGAAAGGGGTGTGAGAAAGACAGACACGCTCAGTGACAGCTGGAACCCCACTGCACAGCGATGGCGGGAGGCCCGTTTTTGAGTCTCACGCAAACCGAGTAACGGGCTCTGACTTGCAGTCAGCAGTCCTGTGAGGGAACACGGAGTCCCCACCAGAGCCCTGCCAGCGCCACCACGGTGGGACACCCAGCTGCACAGCCCGGGCCGTCAAGTGTTCACGGTCGGTCTCACCATAGCAAGGGTGACCGCGGCGTCAACCACACCTGCAGACAGGAAGCACGGCGTCCCGAGGCCACGCCAAGCACCCACGCTCTCACACCACGTGCGACACCTTCTGAACACCAAGCCCCCGTCACCTTTCTCCGGGCACGCGGGGTGCGCGCCTGCAGCCGGCCGGCTCTGCTCCACCTCGCACAGGTACACGTCGATGGGCCCCTTGGTGCTCCGGATGTGCACGGTGACAGAGTCCTGCCAGGGACACAGCACAGCAGCTGTCAGAGCTGCGCTAAGGTGGGCGGTGCTGCCCAGGCTGTCTGGTCTTGGCTGTGGTCAGTAAGAGCTGCGGTGGGCACCTCTCTGCTCAGGGGGAGCTCGGCGCCTCCCGCCCTCAGAGTGCCCTCCCTGTCCTTGTGCCCAAGTGCGAGAACCAAGTGGCCAAGGCAGCCGCGACCCCGCAGGCGAGGGCCAGGTCGTTAGGTGTGGGGCTCAATGGCTGGGACGCTTGCAGCCCTCCCTTGGCTTCCGATTCACCAGGAATAATTACAGTGCTGTTCCACCCGGATGCCTGCGTCTGACCGGGGTGTGTCAGCCCTGCCCAGGGCCGGCCCCCTTTCTGGCAGCCCCACGCCGCCTCCTGGTGTCACCTCAATACTGGGCACGAAGCTGCGAGCCTGCAGCCTCAGCTATGCGGGGGGCCGACCTCGAGTTTGAGACCCGCCTGGGGACTCAGGGAGACCCTGTCTCCAAACTTGAAACGGGTCTGGGACACAGCTGAGTGGCGTGGTACTTGCGTATCACATGCAAACCCTGGGTTTAATGCCTAGTACGATGGGAAAAAACGGAAGATAAATAAAGCGCCAGCGTCCTGGGGGTCCTCCCACTCACCGGCACCCTTGCCGCGGCCTCCTCGTGCCTTCTAGGACCACCGCGCGGCAACTCGAGGAGCAGCGCGCTGCCCGCCCCGCCCCCCCATGAGGACGAGACAGCACCGAGGCTCTGCGGGCCGCACGGGCCACGGCCACCCGCCTAGCTCCACTGGCTGATGGGAGCTATCGTGGGGCACACCGGCCTAGGGGGACAGCGGGGGCCGCAGGCTCGGCCGCCTCAGGGCTCCCAGCGAGCCCGGCCCGGGAGGCGTGGCCCGGGTAGGCGTGGCCCACGAGGCGGGGTTCGGGTAGGTGGAGCCGGTAGGCGTGGCCCGGTAGGCGGAGCCGGGTAGGCGTGGCCCACGAGGCGGGGTTCGGGTAGGTGGAGCCGGGTGGGCGTGGCCCGGGAGGTGGAGCCGGGCAGGTGTGGCCCAGGAGGCGGGATGCGGGCAGGTGGAGCCGGTAGGCGTGGCCCGGTAGGCGGAGCCGGGTAGGTGTGGCCCAGGAGGCGGGGGTGCGGGCAGGTGGAGCCGGTAGGCGTGGCCCGGTAGGCGGAGCCGGGTAGGCGTGGCCCAGGAGGCGGGGTTCAGGTAGGTGGAGCTGGTAGGCGTGGCCCGGTAGGCGGGGCCCGGGTAGGTGGAGCCGGGCAGGCGTGGCCCGGGAGGGGGGTTCGGGTAGGTGGAACCGAGTGGGCGTGGCCCGGGAGGCGGGGTTCGGGTGGGTGGAGCCGGGTAGGCGTGGCCCGGGGGCGTGGCCGGGGAGGCGAACCCCGCGACGACGACTCCACGCAGCAGCATTAGGGACGCAGAGGCCCGCCCCCTGCGCTTCCGCCGGTTGCTGGACACTGTGCTGCCTTCTCGTCCCGTCGCAGCCGGCCACGGTGACGGCCGCCTGTGTCCGCGAGGCAGTCAGCCGCGATGTGCGGGGTGCCCCGTACAGAGCCAGCTACACAGCCGAAGGACGCGACGGCCTCGCAGGGCCACGTACCTCTCTGGGCGCCGGGACGTCCAGCCGGGTCTCCTCCGGGGCCTTCACGGCAAGGACGATCTGCTCGTGGAAGGCCCGGATGCTGTGGATGTCCTGGTACGTCACGTAGGCCAGCCTGCGGGCCAGTCAAGGAGCTAAGCGGCTGAGCGCGGCGCGGACCCGCGAACCCAAGCGCGGTGGCGGCTTTCATTTTCACGAGGAGGATTCGGGAGAGCAGTCGGTAAAAGCAAGTTATCTCACAGGTAGCTCTTATAATTTCATATACAGCTCTTGAATTTTATAGGGTTTTATAGGGTTTTGTAAGTCAACTTAAAGAGTTCCTCTAAGCCGAACTGTTGCGATTATTGTAACATTCTTGAGAAAAGCGCTAAAGTGTCGACTGCCCAAAGACGGCACTTTCAGGAGGTGCGGGAGGCCCCTCAGGCCGGAACGCAGGCCCCCCGCGATGCTCCTTCCAAAGTCTGACCTGCGGATCAGGCCTGGGGGAGGCTGCAAGGACTCAAGAGAAGACACAACCGCAGGCTACAGTGAGTGACTCGTTTCTAGGATTCCCGCTTAACACATTGGGATCACGGTGGACTGTGGCTGAAACCACAGAAAGCGAAACCACGAGGAAGGGGAGCCGACTGCGTGCAGAGCCCCCTCTTCCCTATGCCGCGTTAGAACTATCAAAACTTTAGGAAAAAGCGTCTGGGCTTTTGATAAGGCCATCATTTCCCTGATCTGTGAAAAGCAGGAACAGCTTAGCAGATTTCTCAAGACCGTCCTGTATTCGTGGATTTCCCACCCTATTATCTGAGTGCTTTTCATCTTTTTGTGCGCCTGAAACTTTACCAACTAACTCATCTGGCTGCATTGTCGTCTTCTTTTTAACGGTAGTGGGGCAGGAACCCGGGGCCTGGGCAGTGAGCTCCCTCCCAACCCTTCTCATTTGGAGCAGGGTCTCAGTAAGTAGTTAAGCCGCCCGGCGGCCTGGACTTTGACTCCTCCTGCCTCAGCCTCTCGGAGTGCTGGGGGTGGTGAGCAGGCACCGCTAGCATTGTTACCTGCACACACTTTCTGGCTGGTGGCAGTGAGAGTGGCAATGATATGTGTTTTCTTCCTGCTAACTGAACCGTGGGAATGGGCTGGGACTGCCGTGGAGAAGGGTGAACAGCTGGGAATTGGCGACAGCCCGGCAGAGCCGGGATTTAACCCTCGTGTGAAGGTGGCCACTGTGGTCCCTGTTGACTGCACTGAGTGTCCGATGTGAATCAGCTACGAGGACTGGCAGGGGAAGGTTACAGATAAAGACGACACTCTTTCCCTTGTCTATTCTCCATGGAGACTGAGGGGGAAAGTGGTGTGCAGCACGTGCTGCTCAGGCTCAGCATGCAGCAGCAGCCATCAGTAACTACAGGAAATGGGTGTCTCTTCCTTCCAGGGTAAAGGCCGGGGCTAGGAGATGGTCAGCAGGGGACCAGCCCCCCGTGGCCCCTGGACACTGGGCTTAGATCAGGGTTGGCCTGGGCCACCCTGGGTGTGGACAGCGTTTCAAGAACTACCTCAATGGCAGTTCTTACTGCTTCAGAAGTGAACTTCGCTTCACAGATTAGGGAACACATGATTTTCACCGAATCCACAAATAGTTTACTATCCTTATTATTACTATCTATCTTCATAGTCTGAACACTACGAGAATAGACTCTGCTGATCCAAATGCAAACGTGGGCCTCGGTCACTGCCTGACTCCTGCGGGCCGCACACCCTCAGGTGTGCCCCAAGGCCCACCACGCACTGTTTGTGGGAGCTGAGGCTGGACCACTGAACTTTACTTACTTTCACATTTAAAGGTCTGATTTTACACCGATTAGATCTCCAAGCGGACCCTATCACTTAATCAACTTGGGCAGCAGCAGCGTATCGAGACCCTGTCTCAAAAAAAGAACGAACGTACAGATGCAAAGGATATCTTTCATTCTCTTTGTCGTCTGTGAGCTCAAACAGCTGCTGAGCACAGTCCTTAATCAGCTCATCCAAAGCGTCCTCCATCGAGGACAGGTCGGACAGCTCCTGCTGCAGCTTCTTCTGTTGGGGCACTGCCGCAAAGCCGTTCAGGTCAGATCCTCTGCCAAAGACAAAACTCACCCTTAACAGCAGCCAGGAGGCCCACGAGCAGCTCCGACTCTCCCTGTGGTACACAGCACCGTGTAACGCCGGTCCCCATGCTAATGGGCTGCACGTCTCTACGCTCTCGCACTGTGCATGTGCTGTCTGAATATAGTGAGTACATTTGCTATTCTTTTTTCTTTTCTTTCTCTTGGCTTTTCTGAGACAGGGCTTCACTGTGTAGCCCAGGCTGGCCTTGAACTCACAGTGAGCCTCCTGCCTCAGCCTCCTGAGTGCTGCGATCACAGGAGTGCGCCAACCCACCCAGCTCATTATTGTTAGAAGTTGTATCTTCTTCAGTTATGAATGGCTGCTCTAGGATGACGAGACTGAGCACTGACTGATATGCACTTCCCCTTCCGTCTTTACAGAAGAGAAACGGGAAAGGATACCACCAAGCTCTGTAATCCTCTCTTCCTATCTCTTCTCAGGTCTCATTTTCATTAGTGACTCACAGCACAATCTGAGGATACCCCAAAGCCAACACACTGCTCAATCTCCTGGGGGTGCTGAGCGCAGTCCCCGCCTACCCCAGCCCATCCTGTGAGCACAGTGCACTCAGTCCTACAGATTCCTCTTTTTTTTTTTTAATGGTACATTTTAGATGTACATGATATATCTTGTTGCCTCTTTTTTTCCCATTCCCCTCCCCTCCCTTCACCCCCTTCTCCCTTATTTTTTTTTTTTTTCTCCTCCCTCCTTATTTACACTACAGATTCCTCTTGACAGCAGCTGGAACGACAGAAAACGTTTTCTAGTCAGTTGTAAGAAATAAAAAAAAAAAATTAAGTCCTTTGTGGGACAAGGCAAGGAAACCTTCCAGAATCTTTTCCTGTTTTTATTTTTTTTATTTATTTTTTTTCATAATCTTTTCATAAGGAGGATCACACCTGATTTTATTTTTATACTGCCAATCATCGTTGATACCGGTTTGGTTTAAGAATAGAACTGTCACTTAATGAGAATGGGGAACAGAAGGGCAAGAAGGTGCTGGAAGCCAACTCACATCCACCGAATATGGTTCTTGGATTTTTTTTCCACAAGGTCGATGCCGTCTAAGACGTTGGTGATGTCGTACACCCTTCGCTTCCGCACTCCCAGTTTTGTCGCAACTTTGTTTAAGTCAAGAATGCCCCCGGGAGCAGATCTGACAAGATCCATAAATTTTCGAGTTAAATAAACCAGTGATACATCAAAACGCGGTCTCTTCACTTTTAGAGCTTCTGGGAAACAAAATAAACACATTCGTAAAACTTAAGTCACATTTCCCAACCCGTTCACATAATCACTATTCCCTCTCGACCAGAAAATGTAGACGGCTAGAGAAATTCCTGCACACTCATCACATCGAAGCTCACTGCTGTGCGAGTCTTCTCTACATCCCAGTGAGGGGACTGCATCTAAGTGACAGGCAAAGTTTCTACTCAGTCGCTCGGCTGTCTCCTGTCTTTACCGAAGCAGTCTGTGCGCCTGGAACCCACCCTCTTCAGGAACAGGATGGCTGGATTTAAAAATTAAGATTTCTTCTTTGGTCTTTAAATCAAAGAATATGTACTTTAGCATTTTAAAAAAGCCCAAACTGGTCCTGGGTAAGGACAGCTTGGTCCAGCCTGAGGAAGTGGTGCATTTACCTACACACACCTTCATCATCCTCTATTACCATAAGCTCAGCAAGGGGGAAAACCCTTTCACTCCTCCCTCCTTCATCTATGATGTTTTCATACATAAACACTCAACACACACATACTGTGTCAATTTTTCAAAGCAAAAATAGAAACATACGATTTTTGTAACATGTTCTCTTAATACTGTGAACATCCTTACATGTCAACAAGTATTTCATTATTAACGGCTGCACACTTAACGGCATGGAATAGCTGTGGGAAGTACTCCCACAATGAACTCACACCGTCCCCAATGTCACTATCCTGCGTGACACCTCAGGCAAAGCCCTCGGTGGATAATTAACGCGCCTCAGTTCTGTGCCTGGATAAAGCCCAGGACGCGCGACCGCTGAGTGCAGTGCAGGTGCGTGTTTTCATCCTGCCAACCTGCTGCTACGAGAAAGCCCTCCTGGCCCGGCTCGCTGGGGAAATGACGTTTAACACTGCTGAATCGGCCTAAACACCCGATTTCTCGCTCTCTTCTCCCAAGCTCCCACCGTCAGTGGCCTCAGGGACACCCGCTGTCCCCTCTAGCAGGACACCCCAGAGTGAGGCCCCTGAGGCGCCCGAGGAACAGGAGCGCAAGTTCCGTGAGGCCAGCATGCTCCTGCGAGGGGCTAAACTAGGAGCTTAAGTCTTTCTGAAGTAGAAGTCGCAATTCTGCAACAAACCTTGGAAGACATCGAATGACAAATTCTACCTTTACATTGCTATGAGTAAGTTATGATCTCACAAGCTTGGGTTAAGTACATTCCTAGGCCACTACTCGTTTTCTACAGTGTGACAGCTGCTGAGGGGACACAGGTGTGACTGCTCAGTCTCCCAGGGGCTCAAGGGCTGCTGCTCCTCACACTGGCAGGTGGGCATCTGGGCACTGAGAATCCACGGAGACAAGGGTCAAGCAGCGGGAAACTGGGGGCGGAGCAGTCTCCACGCTCCAGTCAGCCACGCAGGGGCACTAGGGAGGGCCGGAACTACAGGATGGCGGGTCCTCGTGCTGACCACCAAGCTGCCTTCCACCCTGTGGGCAGCAGCAGGTAACCTCGCCCCTGGGACCTGGCCAGATGCCCATAAGCAGTGCTGGGTTTACTGTACCGTCACTGACCTATGGTATGTACCTGTGTGCCATCTGATGCTCACATGCACTGCCTATGCGCCACTCGGGTGGTCAGCCTTTCCTGCGGTGAGAACGTTCACAGGCCCTGCCTTTGGTGATCTGGGAGCAGACACTATTAGTGCAGACTCTGCTGTGTGCCGAGCTCAGAAGACCCTGCCCCAGGAGAACGCGGTCCCTTACTCCTCCCAGACTCTGGCTGCACCAGAAGGGACAGCAGACGGGTTTCCGATGACATTATTTCCAACGTAAGAAAGAAGAAACAGGACTTGCTGCTGAACCTCAAACGTTAAGGTTCAGTGCAACAAAGAGGAAACGTTCACTTTATTCTGGTTGTATTCTGGTCAATTCATGTATGTCTCACGTAAATCATTTTAACAATATTACCCTCAAACTACAAACCTCAAACCCAGCCAGGAGTCAACTTACTTCTCATGGACACGTACTGTACATTATCTTCTAAATTAATCCTGATCTTTGATGGCTGGAAAAAAAAGAAAAATTTAATTTAGTAATTTGAGAGTAACAAAATAAGTAACATTTTACCATGTAAAGGTTTAGGGTATATCTAAAGCCAACTAACAGTCAGCTGCGCATTCCCATTCCAATGAATGTAAGAACAGTGGATTTAACTTTTAAAGACTGAGAATAAGCAGCGTAGGCTGTTGCTGACCAGAGACTGGTTGTTTGCTGTTTGAGAGGCTCAAAGATGCCTTTTAAATCCCTGAACAGGGCAGGAAGTCAGCAGCCATGTCAGTCCTCACCGCTTTGCTGGCTACTTAGTATCAAAGTTGGCATAAACTGGTATCCTTCGCAACATAGTGATTTTACAAAAAACAGGTAAAATGAAACTTTTCTGAAACTGTATTAAGGGAAACCCATTAATAACCTCATGCCTGAAAGGAGTCTCAACATCAGGGCCTCTGGGTAACCTGTGATCAGGGTCAGCTCTCATCTAATGGGACAACTGTTCAGTACAGCAACGGTGGGGGGCAGAGTGGGGCGCAGGAGCCGGGGGAGACACGGGAGGTCACGGATGTCCCAGGCAGCGGCCCTTGGGGCAGCCCGGCCGGCACACCAGACCGTCAGGACAACGAACTGCGGGGACTGAAGAGGAAGACAGGATTCCTGGTGCAGGGAGCCAAGCAAAGGGGTGAGGACAGAAAGTGCTGGGCATGTTCTAGGACGCCACCGTGGCCGTGTCAGTGGCCGGGTCTGGAAGCTGAGGGCATCCTGGCACATACAGGGCCGTGACAAGAGTCAGGAATCTGTGGCAACCAGTGGAGAGGCGCCAGGGACTTCCGAACAAGACCGCGCCATTGCTGCGCTCGTGGCTGGACATGCGGCACTAGCCGGGCGCTAAGAGGCCGCAAGGACGCGAGTGGGGAGCCCAAGCCAGGCAAGCAGCTGAGCGGCTGGCTAGCTCTTCAGGTCGGCATTACAGGTCTGCGGCACCTGCGGCAGACACTATGTGTGCAGCTAGTTATCTCCACACAGTGACTCCATGGAGAACCCCCCGGGGAGCGAGCTCACAGCCAACAGGAGCACGTGGCCTGCTGGGTGTGTCGTCCTAGGTGAGGGACCTCGTTCGGCTCATTCTCTTCCATAGCACTGACTGACGAGTGGATGGCGACAGGAGAGCCCCGAGGCGGCCGCGTTGCAGTGATGTCAGACTGGCACAGGCAGCAGGGCCGAGCTGCACTCACCGCGTCCCGCGTCTCTGGCCTCTGGTGAGCACCTCAGGGCCTGCTGTCCCACCTCCTAGGAGGGACCCTCCTCCGCACAGCAGCTCCTGGCTTGCAGAGTCACCAGGAGAAGGGCTGGCTTTCTCTTCCAACTCTGTGGTCAAGGCAGCTCCCTTCTGGACCAGTGATGCAGACATGTGGAAAAACAGGCTCTGACTGCACTCATTTCTTCCCTTTGGGTGAACTGTCTGTCTGTCTGTCTGTCTCTTGGCAGAAGCACAGCCATTGTCTCCTCATGCAGACGCCCTACACAAACAGCACTATCTGCCTCTCAGCTGCAACAGGAGAGGGGAGGACAGGAGCCGAGCTGCGTGTCACTGAGGGAGACGCTGCACCCGCAGAGCCACCGCTCTTTAGGAACAGCCACACCAGCTCCAGCCTGCAGCTAAGGACCTACACAGTCCAAGTCCCAGAGGAGAGTGGGGCAGCCTTCACCCTCACACCAGAAACTCAAGCCCCAAGTGACCCAGCAGCTTCTCTAACGGTGGAAGAAAACTAAAAGGTGAGTTTTGGGGACTAACACTGTAAGCACTGCCTCCAAATTGGTTGAAAGTCTTCACACAGAGAAGCCTCTTGGCAACACTGCCCTGGTGTGGGGTGCAACTCTCTCCAGAGCGCCCTTCGCCGAAGTGACATGCGCTCCACCTTCTTCTCAATGCCCACCAAGGTCATCTTCTATCTGCTCAAGACTCCAGGCAGCTTCCAGGCCGCTTCCGGGAAACAGCAAGCTATGTAACTGATCTTCACAGCCAGCTGCTTATTACAAATGTCCACCCGTTAGTTAAGCGAGGCTGGGGCAGATGTCCAAATCTCCCATGTGCAAGGAACAAAACACATACCGAGGTAGTTACAGAGTGTCAACTCCACTCATCTAATCCTGCAACAAAACTTGAAGCAGCAGCTCTCAGTGACCTGTGGAGGCAGGGCCGGTAGGCAGAGCACTGCTTAACCCACCTTGAGGTCTGGGAAGGTTCTGCAGACAAATGGCCTACAATCTAGAGCCAAACAACCACAGGAGAAACACAGGAACATAGGAGTCGTTGCTCCACAGCCAGGTATGTGGGCAGTTTCACCAGACTGAGAAAACAGCAATGGGAAACCCAGGGGAATAAAAAGGGTAGAACTATGGAATGTCTAGCAGCTATAAACAGTTCAGAAAACATAAGCCCAGGGGCCAGATGAGGTTAAGAGGTTTCTGCTCTACCCTGAGTACACGGCGCAACTATGACAGATTCCTCCAGCCACCTGAGCAGTTAGAGAGAAACACCGTTTCAGACAGTTAGCCACAGTGGAGCTCACAAGGAGAGAGAGGTAAGATGCACACAGGAAAGCCAGCCAAGAAGGCAGGCATAGGATCAAAGGTAGATGATGCGGAAGAGGCAAGGCTGGAGCCTGGAGAACAGACTGGGAAAGAGAAAAGGCAGAAGCCATGCCTAGGGCACTGGCGGGGGTGCCACAGGAGGCAAGCAGCATTTATTAGGACAGGACACGGCAAAGCTGGGGGCTGCTTAGGCAAAAAAATAATGAATTCACTTCCAGATGTAAGTCTGCAATCTAAATAAGGACAATACCTACATCTGATGGTAATACAGATGGCCACAGAAGTCACGAGTACCAAGTAACACCCAATTGTCAAGAAGGGGAGGAGAACAAGGAGAGATCAGATAAGCGGCTGAAACGCCAGAGTATGTGGTGTCAAAGAAAGCCAAGTGACAGATAGTTCTCGGCAACAGCAGTTGCTCAGGTCCGCAGGTCAGCAGGCAATTAGCTGCTGGAACTGACAGGACAGCCGTCGACCTCAGAACATTCTTACAGCTGTGGCGAGGCAGGGTCCCCGGCAGGGAGGGGGGTGGTAATGAAAGATGAACAAGTGGGAGATGAGCGCAAACAGCTTTCTCTACAAGCCCGGCTGTGCAGAAGAAAAGATACCATCAGTGGGAAGGAGTGGGGTCTTATGCCAAGGGATAGATTCAGGACGTAGTTGAGTCGAAATTTATCATCTGGAGTCAGACATTCTGACGTTCGGTGGCCTTCTCCACTTACTATTTAAGCATGCACATACTACTTAACATTGCCAACTCTGACAACAATAAAACAATAAAAACAATCATCAAGCCAGGTCTGGTAGCACACACCTGCAATCCCAGCACTCCGGAGGCTGAGGCAGGAGGATCACTGAGAGCTGGAGACCAGCCTGGGTTACACAGTGAGCTGAAGTCCAGCCTGAACTACATGGCAAAACGGTGTCTTAGAAAGGAAAAACAAAAACAAACCAGAAAGAATGGAATAACTAGCATCTTAGGACCGCTGTAAGGTCTTAGATAATGGTCACGAACTATGTAACATGGGGACTGGACATAATAACTTGGGTATTTAGTTATTAATTATGGGAAGAAATTTGCAGAGAAGCTGAAAATATGGGGAGATGCGGGGCGTGGTGGCACACGCCTGTAATCCCAGCACTCCAGAGGCTGAGGCAGGAGGACTGGCATAAGTTCAAGGCCAGTGTGGACTACACAGTGAGTTCAAGAGCAGCCTAAACTATACGGCGAGACCCTGTCTCAAAAACGGCGGGGGGGAGAGGGCAGAAAAAGGACGGATTCATCGGGGGGCCCAGAGAACCACGAAGAACACAACACCCGGAAGCGTAGTGTGGAGATAAGCTTCTGGAGAAAGGCGCCCAGTCGGCCGTTCACCGTCAACAGGACAGGAGATGATTGGCAGAACAGGGTGCTAGGGTGGGAGGAGGGTCCTGATCTGCTGCAGCAAGCGGGAAAAAGCGGAGGGGGCGGCAGCAGCGCACGATCGCGGGAGGCGGCAACGCGCCTGCGTCTGCGCCTGCGCGGCGAGCAGGTGGCGGGAGCGCGCGGCCGCACGCGCCGCGGTTGGGCCCTTACCAGCAGGCTGTCCACGTTGATGGGGTCCCGGCAGCGGCGGCGCACCGTCTCCTCGGCCGGGTCCACCAGCAGGCTGGGAAGTCTGCGAGCCGGCCGGCCTTGGCTCATGACGCCGCCCCGCGCACCCCGCTGGCTGTCCCGCCTCCCGTCGCCGCGAGCGCCAGGATCCGGGCGCCCGCTACGCGGCCTGCTCCGGGGAGCGTGGGAGCGCAGGAGCGGCTCGGTGAGGCCGCTCCGGCCGCCGCCCGACGAGCCCGAGAGCTCCCGCCTCCGGCGCGACGGAAGCACGGTCTTCGGCGGCCCTCAAGACGCCGGGCCCGCCATCTTCCCGCATGCGCAGTGCACCGCCCCCTCCGCGCATGCCCACCTCCCGCCCTTTGCGCACCGCTCTGCGCACGCGCGCCGCGCTGGTCGGCCGCCGCTCCCGCGCAAGGTCGAGGCTCCGCGGCCGGCGCCCGCGAGATCCGGAGGGTGGAGTACGCGGAGGGGATGGCGAGAGAAAAGGAAGATGTGGAACGGAGCTCAGGGGAAGGGAGCGCGTGAGAGGAGGGTAGTGGTGGAGGGGGGAGGAGAGGAGGGGAAGGGGATGAACAAAGAATGAAGATGTGTTATTTACCTACCCACGAGGTATCAGCTCCCCACGAGGAGGAATGTGGTCAGTGTGTCCTGCAAATATGGACTCAAAAAACGAAAAAATGTAAAAAACCGACAAAAGAATAGAAGCATACTGATCCCCATGGTGGGGAAAACTATTTTTGGACTGGGGATTGAACCCTGGGCCTTCGCGCTCATCTACATTCCCAGCCCTTTTTCTTTCATTTTTAAATTTTGAGACAGCATCTCCTTAAGTCCCTTCTCTGCCTAGGCTGGACTCTTAATCTGCGATCCTCCTGCCTCAGCCTCCCAGTCCCCCCTCCATTTTAAAATTTTGAGGCAGGGTCTCCTTATGTGACTAAATTGCTTAGGATGGCCTCATACTTGGAATCCTCCTGCCTCAGCCTCTGAGTGTTGGGATGACAGGTGTGTACCACTATGCCTGGCTGGATGAAGCTACTTTTGATTACCTGTGGCGCCCAGCATTAGGACAGGCCCAGAGCTACTCATCTGAGTGAGGCACTGACCGGATCTCAAATCCCACTGGAGACATAAACAGAATGGTTGAAGCTGGGCCCATAGAGTGTGTTTCCAATCCTGGCTGCCTCTACTCAGAAGTTGGAAGGGTTTAAACCAGTTACTTAAGCCCTGCGTGCCTTGGTTTCCTCCTCTGCAAAGTAGGAATATGACATTAGGTGGTTAGGTTGTGAAGATTAAATGACTTTAGCTGGCCATGGTGGTGCACTCCTGTGATCTCAGCACTTAGGAGGCTGAGGCATGAGGATCGCTTCAGAGTTCAAGGCCATCGTGGGCTACGTAGCGAGACCTTGTCTCAAAAAAAAAAAAAACCAAACCCAAAATAAATGTTCACCTGCCAAGCACTGCCTGTATGAACTATACCAACTGCACCACAGCGTGTCGCCCCTCTGACTCTTCCCTTGTGCTATCCATTCAACCACCGGAAGACTTCCTTTTGTTAACAGCTGTTTTCCCCTTCGCAGAGCCTCGAGTTCAGTTCGTCGCCTTTCACGACTTCTCACCAGGTGGCGCCTCTTGCCTCAGGGAGTCGGCTGCAGGGGCCTGAGCCGGGTGGCTGCTTCAGCCTCCCACACTGCGACCTGACCGGGTTCTGCGTTTAAGCACCAGGATGTGCTACACTTTTAAGGGCGGCGTGTGCTGGGACCATGTGAGAGAGCTGGGTTCCAACCTTTCCCCAAGCAGAGAGAACCTTTCCTTGCAGGAAGTGCTATGGAACAACAGAGCCGAGTTGCAGTTTTTAAAAAAAATTTTTTTAATTTTTTTTTTTTTTTTGAGACAGTGTCTCACTGTATAGTTCAAGCTGGCCTTGGAACTCACAACATAGCCCAGGCTGGCTTTGAACTCACAGCAATCCTCCTGTCTCAGCCTCCCGAGTAATGGGATTACAGGTGTGCACCACCATGCCCAGCCTGAGTTACAGTTTAGAGACATTCACTCTTTTCCTTTTTCCCAGTCCTGGGGGTTGGACCCAGGGCCTTTGCACAGGATCTTGCCAAGTCATTAAATTGCCCAGGTGGGGCTTCAACTTGCAATCCTCCTGCCTCAGCCTCCCAGCTGGAATCACAGGTGTGTACCACCACACCTGGCTTGGAGATATTTATTGTGAGAGAATAAACTTCGAGTACTGCAAGTCATTGACACGACTGTTTGATATGGAAACAAGCGAGAAAACACAACATGATTCTAAACTGCATG